>VUQH01058903.1:0-22857 GCA_015106775.1 Etroplus canarensis
GTAGAAATGCCTAGCATAAGAGGCCCCCAGCAATCTAAACCTGTTGCAGCATAACTAAGCCCTAACTATAAGCTTTATCAAAAAGGAAAGTTTTAAGTCTAATCTTAAAAGTAGAGAGGGTGTCTGCTTTTGATTTGCATTGTACCTTCAGCTAATCCCTTATATTTTCCCCCAAGGGGTCACCACAGCAGATTAATCCGCTTCGGTAATTTGGCAGACGCTTCACACCAGATGCCCTTCCTGATGCAACCCTCCATGGTGGGTGGCGCTTGTGTACTCAGCTGGAGTTAAACCAGGGACCTTTCACTTATAAGGTCAATGTGTAAACCACTGCACTATGGGGACACTAATTTCTTTGTGAATGCTGACCTGACTTGGCCCCACTTGACGTGATGTGAGGCTACACACATGGTCATTTTTTAATGCAAATTGAATAAGAAAAAAATTGACCAAGGGATCTAGCCTCACATCCCTTCAAGTGTGGTCGGGTTAGTTCAAGTCAGCATTCATAGAGAAATTAAGTTGGGTTTTTTTTGGGATATACCTTTTAGAGTTTGTATGGTCTCCATGAGTAGCTAGTTTTATCTATGAAGTAATGTTGTGTAAACTTCCAGTTACCATTGTACCTTTCCCGGTCTCAGTTCCAAAGGGCCTCACGCCAGTGTAGTCCTAGTATCAGTCCCAAATCCAGATAAATGGGGAGGATTGCATCAGAAGGGGCATCCTGCATAAAATCTTTCCCAGTCAAATATGCAAATTGATTACATTTGTGCTTCTCCAAACAGCTGCTTTTTGATTTGCTGAGAGTTTTGACAGATCTGGACAACACTGCATTCTACTACTACGCACCTTGGACACAGAACAATTTGCAGAAAGACCTCAAATTAAACCAACTTATGTCTGTGAAAGAGACATGTGGATGTGTTTCTTGAGAGTCCAGTGTGTGGTGTTCTGAGTATTTATATATTGGATATCATGTTGTAGTTCATGTAGATATGTTGTATTTGTTATAGTTTTTAAATATGTTTTCAGTTTATATGACTTTTTTACTTTTGGCTAGGTCTGCCTTGTAAAAGAGATTTGATCTTAATGTGACTCTGTTTAAATAAATACATTTACATAAATGTCTAACAGAATGAAGTGGTTATAAATCCAAAATATGCCCAGAGGGTCAGGCTTTAAACTAAATTAACAAGATAATATTGCAATATGACACAGACAGACTTGTACTTTGGATACAAAGTATGTTGAAATACAGTATCACTTAATAACTTCATACTGAATCAGTAACGCACTATTAGGTGCCATTTGCCCTAACGGTTAATTAAAAACTTCCTCCTGTCATTAATTCAGAAACATTTTGAATGCAAGACCCATACTTGTAATTGAGTATTCATGCATTGTGCTATAGCTGCTTTGACTTCAGTGAATGATTTGAAGGCTGCTTCAATCATCAATATGAATGCAAGTTTCTTGCAATTCCCCAGTTTGGTATCATATCAAAAGACACATTAGCTACAAAGGATTTTTGTTCCTGCTATCAGAGCTATAGTTGTTCATCTGTTGTTGTTTTTTCATTGCTCATTCATGTCATGCTAAATCAAGGAAATGACTAAATGATTCTGGTCTGTCAAAGTGACTCATAATGTAAATTGTGAACTCAGCATGAAGTGACAAGGTGTCAGCTGCTCAAGGGCATCTTAACGTGCTAGCACTAATGAAAAAAAAACAAAATTCTGGCAAAATAACACTTTTTTCCCGCAGAATTAATCTCGTGAGTCAGTTTTGCATTTAAGCAGTTGAAGTGAAAAAATATATTTTTCAAACACACTGGCAGTGTGCTACTTCAAATATTTTATAGGTGTAGAGCAGTTTACCAATGAAGAATGTTTTAAGTAAAACCAGTAAAAGGGGTATTATCTCCATCAGTTACAGAAATGAACAAAACTGTTTTATTACATGGCAAATGTATTGTGCACTAGATTTCCGTTTCTTGGTGCAGTAAATATTCTGTGGAAAAGAAGCAGTGAATTAGATTTCCACATTACAAGAGTTTTACCCTTGGAACCTCATAGCCTTTGGCACTCGGTATTTTGCCTGAGGAAAGGAAACCAGTTCTATTCATACTGTCTGTCATTAAGTCTTAACACAGCTGCATCATCATATCATAAGGAGCCACCCAGGGAGAGACAGCATTAGTTTTTGGTTTCACTATCTGCAGATTTATTTGGAATATAAAGTACTAATATGGGCAAGCAGATTCAGAGTACACATTACAGTAAATGTTTATTGTGATTATAATGTGTACTAGGCTCACCAATTTCCATTTTTTTGAAATAAAAATGTAGGCATGCAGTCTTTCATAGGTAATATCTTTAAATACTTAAATCCATCACACTTGATAAGTAATATGATTGACAGCAGATATAATTAAAATATTTAAAACTGTATCATCCCATTATAGTTCAAATCAAATCTGCAGTGCTTTGGCTGAGACTTCCATGAAGTCTAATCACTTATTTCTCTGCTGTTCTGCAGTTACTTAAGTGGCTCCCGTGCACAGTCTCCACCTGCCCTTTGACCTCTGCTCTCAATAGGGGACAGTAATTAAAGGCTGATTTCTCCTGCAGACTCTCAGCAGGATTAAATATTTCATCACCTCCCAACCCAGTGCTAAATAGGAGAGCTCCAAGGAATTGGGACACACCCACTAAGAGCAGAGGGGGATTTTCTAATGACACAGCAAGCATCTTATGATAAACTATAGGGTTAAAGAGCACATGCTGTACACACAAGGGGATACTTAATCATCCAGTACCAACCGCGGGGAACAATTGATCATCTCCAGGGCTGTTTGTACTGCAACTGCACAGCTTAAAAATACAGCCAGTACAGTGCAGATATTTTTAAAAAACATATGTCTTTCCATTTGTTGTAATAATTTAGACTGAAGTATAATGTTCAGGGTCACCAAAACTTTGCAGTCCTGCCAGGCTCTAACCATTGTCATTTCTTATGGCATGATGTAATTGAAGCGATAACTTCAATAAGAATGATTACAAGTTTGTGAAGGCTTCAAAATGATAGAAATGGTTGTTTGCAATCTCCTACCTATAAATTTCTGAAGCCTGGATTTTTAGTTTGCTGTACATTGCAATCTTTATCTATTTTTGGACGAGAGGGTGGAGTGCTAAGTTTATGCTTGCTTGGCAAGCTGCATCCATAGACTTGGTGCCTTGCACAGAGGTATCTACTAATTCATTATTAATGCATACATTAATCAAACAGCAAGCCATGGTATTTATTAGATGAATGCATTGAGCATGCTCCAAAAAGCACAAACACCACAAAACCTAGAGGCCAGTTCAATGACTTGCATTAGCTGAAGTGATACCTAGCAGATACATACATGCCATACCTCAAAAATCAAGTCACGTCTTAATAGTTTAACCCCAATACAGTTGTTATGAGGGGGAAAATGTTCTTTACAATTGTAGTCTACAAAGCATTATGGGAAAAAACCTAACAAAAAACTGCTTAGCAAGTTGACTCTACCTATTGCCACTTTGTCCTGCTAACTCAGAATTACTGATCAGTGGCTACATACATACATACTTAGTCTTTCAGTGTAATGAGACATTTTTAAATGAATGCCTTCCAAGCACGCAGCGTTCTTTATCTTGCAGGCAGCCATGTGCAATACAAATAAAACGCATATTGTAGAGAAGAGTGCTTCACAACAGTACTAATGGTCCAAAACTCCAGAGTAAATTTAAATAAAACATTGCTTAAGTGTGTTATTTGAATAAATGTAAATAAAACCCTTAGACAATGGGAAAATTATTTACTCTTATTTATATATTTCTAAACATATGATGAATTTGTGAATAATACTGCTAAACCAAAAATCAGCTTCCCAAAACTAGAGCATGTCCAATCATAGTATTCCTTCGTCTCTTCATTTATTCATTAAGAACAACAACTTTGTGATAATACATTGTTGTTTCTTTAGCTCTTTTGCAAATGGAACACTAGTTTCCAATCATGGCTAGTTATTCTCCGTGGCAGCTGTAAACAGACTCTTTGTCACTCAGCGACTCAATAGATTTAACAGGTGGATGCGTGATGCATACTAACACGAACGTCTATAAGACAGTCACTCTCCCCCTCAAGCTAAGTGGCCGGCTCAGAGACAATGTCATCTCTGTCAGAGACACAGAGGGCTGCAGTTTTGATCTCACTAAACACAAGCCTTGGATGGAGAAGAAATGGAAAAAGCCATTAACCTTTTCATTTGCTGAATAATAAAAAAGGCAAATAAATGCCCCGTGTGACTGCTCAGTTCTTTTGCTCCTGTGTTTTGAGTCATTTCTGTTGACTTGGATTTAAAAAAGTGATTCATATGAGTAGTTTATTAATTTAAGATTTCTTTCACACTGTATAGTTGAACTGTTAGGCTACATGTAGGAAGCATGTTTTGCTACTCATTTCTGCATTTAAACTTGTTGTAGTTTTTCTGTTTATTTGCATTTTTTTTCTTGGGCCTTATAGATTTATTCAGTGTGTTGATTGTAGAACCAGTGCAGCTATGTAAAATGGATGTGCTTGACTATGAGAGATTGGCAAAAACATACTATACAGCTATGGTATACGATGCTGGGACATTGCAGATTAATTGTACACTTGGGTCCATAGGTTTTGAGAGAATGAAACTGTTTAGGAAATACAGCCGTTTTTAAACATAGTCCCTCATTTTCAGAGGCTCAAAAGTAATGGAACAAACCACCATAATTTCAAATAGAAGTATTTTTAAAACTTGGATGAAAATTCTTTGCAGTCAATGACAGCCTAAAGTCTAGAACCTGTGGCCATCCTCAAATGCTGTGTTTCCTCCGTTGAAATGTTCTGCCAGGCTTTTACTGCAGCTGCCTTCTGTCGCTGCTTGTTTGTGGGTCTGTCCATCTTCACTTTTATCTTCAGGAACTGAAAATCTGCTCTATTGGGTTGATCAGGTAACTAACTTGGCCACTGAAGAATATCCCATTTCTTCACCTTGAGAAACTCTTGGGTTGTTTTTGCAGTATGCTTTGGGATCATTATCCATTTGCACTGTGAAGCAGAGTGTACACTTCAATATTCATCCCTCTGGTTCATCAATAAACACTAGTGGTTTGGTTCCACTGACAGCCATACATGCCCATGCTTATGCCCACAACATTGCCTACACCATGTTTGATAGATGACTTGTACGCTTCAACTCATGAGCTGTTCCTGTCCCCGGCCTTACTTTTCTCTTCCCATCATTCTGGTATAAGTTTTTAAGATTTTTTTTCCAAAACTGGGGAGACTCTTTTAATTTCCCCTCTGGTATTAATAAAGTTTTCTGATTATGTATTTACTGGACAAAATCTGATCTGACCTTCCTGTTCTTCGAATGCTTTGCACCTTGTAATCATTCTGTATGTACATTCAAGAAGGCATCTCTTGATTGTAAAATTTGACAATAATACACCACCTTGAGTTTTCTTGACTTGGCTTGATGTTGTGAAGGGGATTTTCTTAACCAGGTAAAGAGTTAGTCGTGTTTTGTGATCTTCCAGACCTTTTGGTGTTGCTGAGCTGGCCAGTGCCTCACTTGTTTTTAAGAATGAATCAGATTGTTTAACTGTCCACTTCTAAAGTTTTTTCTGTCTCTCTGATAAGTTTACTTTGGCTTTTCAGGTTAACATTGGCCTCTTTCACTCACAACAAGTTTTATTTGTTGTTCATCATCTCCATTTCCCTTATTTAGAGTTTTTATACGTATTCTTGGAATTTGTATCCAATTTGACATTCCATTCAGATAAGCTGATTACAGTAGGTAATTTAAACATTCATGTCATTTTCACAAAATGTAAATGAAACAACTCACTGTTTTTATCACATTCTTGATCTTGTCCTGACATATGGCATAGAAACTAAACATTTAGTAGTATTTGCTGAAAATCCTTCTCTGTCTGACCATTTCTTAATAACATTTGAGTTTCTACTAATGGACTACACAGCACTGGAGAAAAAATTCCACTACAGTAGATGTTTATCGGAAAGTGCTGTGACCAAATGTAAGGAGATGATTGATTCATCATCATTATTTCCTTCAATGCCATGTGAAATCACAGTGCAGGGCAGCTACCTAGACTTTACTTGCTCTGATGTTGCTTATCTTGTTAATAGTCTCACAACCTCACTACGTAACACGCTGGATACTGTTGCTCCTCTGAGAAAGAAAGCAACAAATCAGAGCGGCTTGACTCCTTGGTTTAATTCACAAATGTACATCTTAAAGCAGTTAACGTAAACTGGAGAGGAAATGATGTTCCATTTATTTAGAACACCTCCATCTGGCCTGAAGAAATAGTCTGTTAATCTATAAAAAATAAACCCTTCATAAAGCAAGGACAACCTACTATTCAGCATTGATAGAAGAGAATAGGAACAACCCCAGGTTTCTTTTCAGCACTGTAGCCAGGTTGACAAAGAGTCAGACCTCTGTTGAGCCATGTATTCCTTTATGTGTTAGGAGTGACAACTTCATGAATTTCTTTACAAATAAAATTTTATCCATTAGAGATTAAAAATGGCAACTTCATGTGCTGATATTTGTTTGGACTGTTGCTGTCCTGTTGACTTCTCTGAGATAATTTCAGTAATTACTTCCTTCAAACCATCAACATGCCTGTTAGATCCCCTCCCTACAGGACTGTTCAAAGAGGTCTTGCCATTGATTAATACTTTAGTTTTGTTTTACATCAGTATATATAATTAAATTTAGGAAGGGTGACAATTGTATTATCCATTATTTAAATCTCATCTCTCATCCAAGTGATGAGGAATTTCTGGAGACTTGGTTCACTTTGAAATTTGAAGCTTTGCAACATGTATTCTTACACCATTCATAAAGAGACTGATTTTACACTTTATAAAGCAAATTGACAAAGCAGAAAAACTGCCTGTACTGCCAGTTGAATTCTACAAGTGCCTGCTTGGCCCACTGGAGTATGTTAATTTTGTTTGTCCTGCATTTTCAGTGCATACCAGGTGGTGGTGGAGGAGGAACGTCCACGCAGAGCACGAGGGACGGCAGAAATCTTACGCTGCTACCCAGTTCCCATTCACTTCCAGAATGCCACGCTCCTTAATTCACAGTACTACTTCACTGCTCAGTTCCCTGCCGCCGGCATCCACTCACCCCAGCCCTTTACTGTGGGGGACAACAAGACCTACAACGGTTACTGGAATGCCCCTCTACTGCCACAGAAGAGCTACAGTATCTATTACCAGGCTGTCAGTACGGCCAATGGGGTGGGTGGTTGTCATTTTTTTTTTTTCCCAGTGTTTTATCCATGCCAATTAGAGTGCACTAAATCTATACCCTGGCTCTAACTTGTGTTTATTTCAACAAGGCTGCATTTGCATGCTGATTTAGCCAGCACTTTATAAAACATTTGAAACTTAAATTCTTTATACTTCCTGTTTATGTTTGTCATGTTCTAAAAAGTGGATTTTTACATCATGGTATCGGTACCTTTACTCGACTGTGTGGACCTGTTGTCATTAGTGTATAATTTACCTGAAAATAAGAGTCACTATATGTTTGTTACCCTGGAATTATCTCAGAGTGAGTGAATCCTCTTCCACAGAGTCTGGCATGTTACATTGCTGTGTTTCCACAACTGCCCAGAATGAACAAACCAAATAAGGCTTTAAGGAGAGCCTTTCACATTTCTCCAATTTTTAGCTACCACCATTTGTTCTCCTAAATGCTTTGAAAGGAAGGAGGAGGTGCAGTGAGGGGTACTCGGTTGGATTTGCAACTTAGAATCACACCACTAGTCAAGTGAATACTTCTTCCACTATTTCTTACAACTAAAGAATAATAATAAAGATGGCAAACAGTAACAGCAGAAGTGAAATAAGAATGACTATCCTTAGTCTCATCCCAGAAACTGGATAATTAGATTAGCATAAAGAACCTGATGACAAAGTAAGGTAAGTAAACACAAAATAAGTACACACATGTTTGCTTAAAATCCACTCAAACGCTAATAAATATTAAAGACAGACAGATTCACTGCTGAGGTGACTTAGGAATTAAGGCAGTGAGCACAGTAACTGCTTATACTGGCAGACACATGCATGGCAACAGTGCAGTTTCATGTGGCCTCTGATAAATGTTGCTTTACTCTAGTACAGTCTGTAGTCTTAACAAGCTACAGTGGGGTCAGGCTTGGAATGCAGAGATCTGTGTCGTGACATGCTACTTTCTCTCCATTACTGTGGCCCTCTTCTCCCGCCTTTCCCAGTGGAGCTTTATGCCAAATGCTAGACAAGCCTTTGATCATCGGCATTTAAGAGAGGCGGTCGTCCCAGCTGCGGTTAACTGTGAGAGGCAGGGAACAACAATGGGGCTACCAATCGTACAGGTCACAGCTTCTGTCATCAAGTGGCACTTGGCAGGGCCCTCCCTCGATGCAGCCATGGTAGACGGCTCAATGGCAACTTCGAGAACCCCACCGATTGTGGTCCTGAATGAGAATTACCATGAACAGTCTCCTTGAGAAACACCAGCTTGTCTTTAAGGAGGCAATACAAATAACATGTGAGTCTGGGCTGAATCCAATTAGCAAGTTTGCTCTTGAGAGTAAAGCTTTGGCAACCTGAAATCTTCCAGGGTGAATCAGTGAGTTGCGTGTATTGTCTGATAGCACTTTGAACAAACAAAATAAGAGACTGGTGTTGACACAGCATAAAGCTCTCTCTCTATAATGGAGACATTTCTGACATAATTTTTACATTCAATGTTTTGATTCACAGTGGCCAAATGCACTCGCTTTTATTAAGCCCTCACTGTCAATAGATGGTCCTGCAAGTCTTAATTAATGTCTGATGATTTTGGTATGATTTGTTTAGGCCTTTTAGAAAAAATGGCACTTAGAGAAGGTGCTCACTAAACATACCTAAAATTTTGTTCAGCCTTCTGTTGAAATAAAAATCAGATATGACTGGTAATGTTGTCTTTAATGAAATAACCATCTGACAGCTTAAAAGCTACAGTAATGGGAATGCACAAGCACCCAGGAACTCGTGAACATTGATGGGTTTTTTCTTCTTTCTTCTCCTTATTATGCTTCTCATGGCCTCACTCCCATGTGGGTTTGTTGCTCATTGGACAGCTTGGTTGGGACAAACACAGGGACACAGCACTCATATCTTTTGTGCTGTATTACTCATTGCCTCCCTGTTCTTGTCTGTGTCCCTTTTCTTGTACACCAGAATATTATTGACAACAAACTTCTCTGCCAACAGCGAGAGCAGTGTATTTTTTTATGATGTTGAAGGCTGTTGTCAGAGCTGAAACTTCATTATATATTCAGAAAGTCTCCCTGACGTGTCATTTTGGAGCCCTGCATGCTGGGTTGGTGTCGCTTGTCACAGGGCTCTGGTTTCTCCACAGTGGCTGACCACCTTGAGCCGCAAGCTGCCGACAGATCGCTGTTGGCTGACAAATCAGCAGCTCAGCACCACTAATCTGTGCTGTGGGCCCTCTCGCTTAACTGCGTTTTGTGTCACAGTCATTGAGCTCAACAGATGATAGGGGACAGCATGGAACTGGCCTTGCTGTTTTGTAACTATGGGTTCTTACATAGGTGTTGCTGCTGTGTGTCTTTGTGTGCATGTGTCTGTGTGTTTCATAATAACTTCTTTCCTCTTCTCCTTTCCTCCTTTTATTTATCTCTTGGTGCAGGAAACGAAAATCGACTGTGTGCGAGTTGCCACGAAAGGTAGGACGAGATCAGTTTGTGTAAATAAATGTTTGCCACATTTAGTTCTTAACATCATTTGCATCCAATTTTTGAGAACTAACAGAATTAACATGTGTTTTTAATTGGTTACTGAAAACAAAACTCTTGACATAAGACAAAACCGCTTGATATAGTATTCACATAAATTTGGTCAATTTATTGATCATAACATGTTTTCCTTGACTCGGACGCAGCCTGTGTGCCCACTGAGGTCTGTAGGTACTTAGCTATGCTGCCTGAATGTCCTGCTCCACACATTAAGGGTGATGAAGTCTAAGCACCATTGATCTGAGAGCAGAATTGATAAGGCCAGGGGGAGCTGTAGTCACACTCCATTGTGGGCTGTGGGAGGTCCTGTCACACGCCCTGACAGTTTCTTATTTTGTGTAGTTTGCATGGAGCTCTGCTATAGATTTCTTGTGGAGTTCCAGATGTCTCCATCTACATGACTCAATAGGTAGAAGTCAGCGATTTGCATGGATTGGAGAATTTTATCACCTGTAGGAATATATTTACGTGCCTTACGTTAGATTCACAAGATATTAATATGTGTGAAATTATTGCTATTGCCAACTTGGTGGAGCAAACTATAAAACCCTTTTTGTTACTAGTGTTGAGTCTTTCTTTGCTTAGGTGTTGCATGATGTTAGGATTTTTTGGTATGGCTGTTTTCAGCTTCAGTGTGGCCTCTTTCTCTTTCTTTGTCTCTTTTTACTGCATGCCATCCTGGATCCACTGACTTTACACAGCCGCCATACTTGTGACTCAGCTCACAACCCCCTACCTCCGCATCGCTCCAGCAGCTGGTGACAACCAACTAACAGGTCCGTTGTTTTCTCCACAACTTGGTAGTACCCACTTTGGGTTTGATGTGGGGGCCCTACTCACAATTCTCTCAACAGGAACACAAGCAAGTGGAATGTTGCATGTGTGCAGTTTTGTTTATCGTCTTAGAATTTGCATAAAATCATTATGATTAAATCAAAGACTTGCAGACATTGTCTTCTACCTTCATCTTCTCAGAATTACTGGACTTTAAAGACTCGTTTGAGGTGCGGCTGTCATTTGATGTGTCAGTGTTGGAGATTTTTGACAGGAGTTAATCCTCTTTCATGAATATTTCTCATTATTTCTGGGAGATTAAGGGGGAGTTGGTGTTGGTGGTTGCAGCTGTGACAACTGTAAATGCACAAAAGGAAGCTGAAGTGTAACCATTCAAATTCTGCTCATTTTTTGCTTGTGCATGAATTGTCAGGTTTTCTCAGGCTACAATGGAAGAATACCAACCTGTGGCAGGGGACATACACAGCTCTATTGGGGATTTGTCACTGACAGCAAGATTAGCCTCTAACAATATATTGGGACACAATCAGCTCCATCAATCCAGAAATGATGATGTCACCTGTCTTGAAATCCTCCAAAGCCCTGCCTTAAAATCTTATATTTTTTAAATAAAGTTAGTTGATGGCTGCTGATAACGGCACACCAGAGGAAGAACAATATGTCACAGCCAGCCCAGGATGGATATTTAACTTTTTGATAGGAAGAGAAAATGGCAATTCTGAAGAGAGAAGGAAGCGCACTCTAGAATATTTGACATAACAATTTATCATTCTAAATTTACTTCTGGTGACAAGGAATAATGGTGGTGTTGAGGTGGACAGTTGTGATTCCAGCAACGTTTCCTTCAGAGTGCTTCTTATCACTTCCCACGGAGCAGATGCTGTTAAAACAAGCTGTTTTCCCCATCTTCCTCTCTTTTTGTGATTCTCATTGTTGACTATCTGTTTTCGGGCTAATATTTAATGTTTTGGTTATTTCAGGCATTTTTATCTTCTTTGGTATTATCTTTCCCGTCCTTCCTCTTACATTTTTCTATAGCCCAGCAACCATTTGCCCCAAATGTGATTAACCAAGGGTAAAGATTGTATGCACTTATCTCTCTCAGTGCAGCTTGATCCACAGAGTGCTGATGTCCACTAAGGGGAGAGCTAAAGGTAGAATCTGTAGGACAATAGTGAGTTTCTTACTTTTAGAATTGGCGTTACTATTAGTCTTTAAATTTGTATTGATATTTATGGTCCTTGGAATGTTGTTGCACTGATTAATCAATTAATCCCTCCAGGCAGTGAAATCAATGAAAGGAAATACTGAAATTATAGATTAGTGCTTTGGTATTTATTTCATGTGGGATGACAGATGATGGCCATGACTTTGACTATTGTCCATCATCATGTTTTTTCAGGAGCAGCCACTCACAAGCCTGATGCAGTGGAGCCAGAGAAGCAAACAGATCATACTGTAAAGATCGCAGGGGTCATTGCTGGTATCCTCCTTTTTGTCATCATCTTCTTAGGAGTGGTGCTACTCATGAAGAAAAGGTAAGCTCTTTTTCTTGACTTTTGAAATTACTATTCTCATTTGTGGGAGAGGCTGAACTTACTTGCAGAGTGCCAACAAATAAGTAGTTTCTGTTTTATCATTTTGTATATTTCTCCCTCAAATGGTAGCATTGTCAGACTCATAGTAAATAATTAATTTGATTATGTTGATACGCCCCATTAAGACTGTTTACAGCCATGAGATACAGTGTGCCATGAAAAATTAATCCGTTTCTACGGCACCCTCAAACAAATGTGCAGCGCTTCAGTGACACTGGAATGGAATAGAAATATGTTTTTGAGTCATGTGGTATGGAGAGAGGCGTGAAGGAGATGAGGAAGAAAATATGATGAAAGGCTCAAAAGCAAAGAGGATGGCCATATAGCTGAAGGCTAAGTTTACATTAGCCCCAGACCCCATACTGGAGAGAGGTCTTCTGCACATATCCCAGCAATCAGGAGAGCTAAAGCTCAGCAAATATCAACCTCCTTTTGTCCACGGCAAGGCTTAAAATAATATGCCAGTTTCTACAGAGATTTCTTTGGCGAACTCTAGTTTATTTCAAGAAAATACTTTCCCAAGTAAAATTTAATTTGTATTAAATATGATTTGTCCTTTAATATCAGATTTCATGTATTAAATGAAAGTGGAAAGGTCAGTACATTAGATCAACTAGATGTAGCTGAGTGGGAAGGTATAGTTATGCACTGATATAATCACTGTGTTTCGTGTTTATTTTTGACAGTAATATAAGATTCTTCATACAGCCGGGCCTCTCTGTTTAGCACAGCAATCAGTGGGTGGGTGTGGAAAATCAGCACACAGTAATGGAATTGTTTTCAATTAGCCTTAATCAAACCAGAGATGGAGATGACTTCATTGGTTGAATTTTGTGTAATTTACTGTTATCAACAGGGAATCAGAGTTGTGTTTAGACATTTAAACATCTCATTAAGTTTCAACCTTGGAGGTCATATATGGTAATTTTTATAGGTGTATAAAATTATGTGCTCATAAAAGGGGGTTTTAGTGACAGCACAGTCATGATTTGCCATCACATGTAGACCACCCTGGTATCATTGAATTGGGAGTTCGAACTGTACTGTACTGAGACTCCCCTTGCAAAGCATGACATGACTCCAAGCAATCACCTTTGCCCTCACAATCACTAGTTTACCTCCACGTATGCCACCATATCTGATTTTGTTCATTTCTACTCTTTTTTCAAACATTAATATATTTTTACTTTTTCTTTCCTTTTCATTCCATCCCCTCCCCTCCTCCACTGCTTAAATCCTACCACCACCCCACTCGGCAGAAGAACCTATCACTCCTACACTTACTACCTGTAAGTAACCACTTTGTGTAATGTTAGTGCCATGCTTCTCACCCACACACTGTTTCCCATGCATGCATGCCATGTCATCCTCCTCCTGCCCAGAGCTATTACAGAGGCCCAACTGTAATCTCTGCTGGAGGAATGGAGGACGCCACTCCAATGCATCTCCACGCGATGAGCACATTGTAATGTATGTCACATTGGCACAACTTCTGACGAAAGAAGACAGACGCAGCTGCACCCCCACAAAATAAACCTGCCACTGAGATGTTATTGCAGACATAATTTCTGCTAGATTTATAAGAAGTTTGTTTATCAAATGATGAACTAAACTGCCTTAATGATTATGCGGCTGCTGAACTCGTCTTGCGAAAGAAAAAAAATCAATCCAGCACCACTGCTTTTTTACTGAGTGTGAATTTTTCATTTGCCTCCAATGATTTCATCTCTGTTGACTTGTCAAAGTTAGATTTTTTGAAGTGCCTATCACAGTGCAGCTACACGTTAGTTGTGCCCAGAACTTCAATGAGCAAGTCCAAATATTTCACATTTTCTAAACTTATATACTCTGGAAATGCAGTCAATAAGTCTGTTTAAGATTAATCAGATTTATAGGTTATATGACCCTGAAATTTTAAGCATGATTTGACTCCATGTGCATGTGATAATTTGTAGTTTTTTTCTACCCCCACTTCATCCTTTCACTCTGTCATCTCAGCTCTCATGCTTTTTCTCCCTATTTTTCAGCATGATTTTTTTTTTTTTTTCTTTTTTGCACGACCATCCCAATGATACTATGGTGATGGTGGAGTTGTGTCTTTAGCTAACAAGATGTTTGCATCACTACAAAACAAGCTGATGTGATCACAGGATAACCTCTTTTCTATTTCAATGTCTTCAACATCATAAAACAATAGCCAAAGCATGGCTTTATGTGCTCTTATTATGACAGATGATTCTACATCACCCTGGTGAATGGTAAAGAAGCTTATTCTGCAGCTCTGCCTTCCCTGCTGTAGCTCATAGGCTCCCTCTGTAGTCTTTGTGATGGATGCCAACTAATCTGTCTTGAGATGACTGTGATCAGAGAAAAGAATGGAGGCTGCCTCGCATCAAAGAAAATCTCAGAATACACCTGGAGATAATACAACCCTGAATACTCCAAGTGTCACTCATATTAGATCACAGCTGTCTTGAATGGAAAGCCCCAATGACTTAGAAGAGTGGTGCCTTCAAAGCTGAGTGCATACAATGGCCAAGTTAAGCAAGAACAGATTGGTTGCTAGTAAAATAGTAGCAATTTTGTATTCTTGTCATTTCATTGTTACTTACACATGTTATTCTGCTGGTTTGATGCAAGTTTGTAAAGGAGGAATGGTGAAAGAGGAGAATGCTCGTTTTATCAAAAAAGGCACTTAAGGTTCTTAAGCCAGGAGTGAAAGTGGGGGAGAGCAAACAAACTTGTCTACACACTGTTAAATTCTCAGTTTTCCTCTACGACCTTTCATTCTTTACATTTGGAATCCATAGCTATGGGGAATAAAGATGAACTATTTATGTCTGAACATCAGTGTTAGCCACAGCCACACCGAGGCTCAACAAAATTAAGAGGATAGTCATCTTTTGTCAAAGCAGTAGTCAGCCACTGAAGATAGGCAAAAGAGCAACATGCTGCTCCAGAGCTGTAGGTTCGAGACCCCTGTACTACTGTATTTGTCAGAATTTAATAAAACTTACAGACACAATGATCCCCTAATGGGTCACCCAAATTGCGCTCAAGGTTATATTTGTTACTTTACAGAGACTTTTCCATTTTCACAAGAACTGCTATGCCTCAGTATTGGTCTGGATTGTAATATTCATAAAATGAGTGTGTATCCCTCTGCCTTCTATACACAGATGCCATCATTAGATTTGTTTATGGTAAATTAATGTTTTGAGCTAGGTTGGGGCTGGTCAAAAACAAGGGCCATTTTCTGGATATTAATTTTTGCGAGCCTTTTCAACATCTGTGTATTTTAATCCTCATTAGTTTGTGCAGTAGAGTCAATCAAAGACAAGAAACTGGATCATTTTCTTTCTGTGCTGCATACATTCCAGTAAGCTGTGAATTGTGATGGATCATGAGCTGGAAGAGCTACATCTTTTTCCATAAGAATTCTGTGATTTATTAGCTAATATTTGAGACATGTTTCTTGGTGGTGGTTTTAAAAACTTTTCATTAACTGCACTTTGTTACTTAAAGATGGGTTTGCCCTAATTAGCAGGTTGCAGGTCACTGAAATTAACACACTATCAGTATGATGAATGTGAAGACACTCTATGTTAAAGGCTTTACAAAAATCTCTAGAAAGCATATGTATGACATGATGAGCTTTATGTCCACATTTTTTCCTATTTTTTCTGGTGACAGGGCAATGCCAAATATTGTGACTGCCCTCTAAAGCTCTCAAGATAACAGTACCATATGAAGGTAGTAAAGATGAAGGATTAATGGTACCCTTGAGGAAATGTGCAGTACCTGCACCAAATACTAATAGATAATAAAATACACTTTGGAAATATGGGCATACATAACACCAGAGGGGAAAAACTAATAATTTCACTTTATATTATTTTTTATTTAATATGCTAGCGTATTTTAATTCTTTCAACAGGTTATTGTAACAAGTGATTTACCTCTACACAAGTGCTGCGATGAAATGTCTAGACTGCAAAACATTTTCTTACAGAATTCCTATTTATTCATGAGTAGCTAGAGGGTATAATACATTACTTCAGAAGCTGAAATTCAGCTGACAACAAATTTAATAATGATTTGACTGATTTGTATTCACCCAGTCTGCCTGTGTTGCTGTTTAAATCTATGACACACTGCAGGCAAATCGTTTTATGTCTGGCATAATGTTAATAATATTTCACGTCTTATTCTAATCTGTCACGTTTTTGTTGTAGTACATTAATAAAAGTAAGAGTATAGTAATGAATTAGTTAAATATGCAAGGATTTTAAACTTGGCCTATATCACCAGGTAATACCAAAGAATCCTTTACTAGGCTATTAATGTGATGCAGCAGTGCATAAAGAGTAGCTGATATCTAAAATGATAGTGGAGAGAGAAAATGTTTAAATCAATAATACAGCTCCCAGTCTCCCCCTCTCTTCTTCATATGTCTTTCTCATGTTATATGTCGGAGGAGCTAGGGTAGAACAAAGTAATTCCCGTGAGGGAAGTGCATGTCAGCTAATTGGGGAGAACTCTAATTTTTCTCTGGCGTTACGGTGAAAGCTGAGATGTTGAATCTCACTGTAGAGGTGTTGGGTATGAAAGGTTTTTATACTTATTCTGTACTACTCCACTCAGCCCAGACTAACAAAAATATAACTAATATGTTCAATCTGCCCAATGTTTCTATTGTCAACTTAATGAAAGACTGCATTTTAGACGACCTTTACTCGCGCAATCTCTGAAATTTATCGACCTGCTTTGAGCTTACAACACCTCTATGATTGATGAAAGTCATTAATGTTCTCATGCATTCATCAAAGTCTTTTAAAGGCATGAGAATATCCTACACTCTCCAAAATATGCACTTTAGGTATACTGCCAGAGGTGGCTGTGCGGGTTAGCATGAAACACATCAGTAAGAGTGCTCATTAGCAATGCAGTTACATGTGTGATCAAATATATGACCGTTCTTTAATCAAGTGGCATTACGGCCGCTGTGCCTGCTGCTAGTGGTGACAGTTGAGATCAATTGGCATATGGCAATAACAGTGCTTGGGTCTCCGTGCATTAGGCAAGGCAAGTGAAATATAGTGTTTCTCTGAATTCTTCAGTAAAAAATGAGAAAACATTTTGCAAGTAATTAAAGAAGGAAAAAAATGCATTTTACCTTTAACATTGTACAAATAATTACTCCCAAATGAGGTCAGCTTAGTTACACGTCTGTCTTATCTAATGTTGCAAAACTTTAGAAACTGCATCACTTACCCTGTAGTTTCCTATGCATATAATATTTAAATGTTATTAAATTCTTTGTTTATAGTTGCTTTTGTTTTTTAAATGGATTTTATATTTTAGAAATGTGTTAAACATTGTACCCAGCTGCAGTTCCCCTTATCTCTACAGAGCAATTTATTGTCATTCAGGTCATTGTTTCAGTTTTTAAAGAACAAACTCTGCACCATTCATGAAGGTTTTAGACGTTCAACTACAAAAAAAATTGCTATAAGCCATTAATATGTCAATGCTTAGTTTTACTAATGATCTGCCCATTATAATGAATAGTGTTTAATGTTGATAAATGTTGCCAAATTGGTAAACAAAGCTGGAAGCCAGTCTCTCTGCCAAGCTTAACTGAACATGTTTATCAAAGAAAAAGGTCTAAATAGTTTGTATTTTAATAAACTTTACTAACTATTCATTTCCTTTAACTACAAAAAAGGAAAAGACACATGTAGAGACATATAAATCATTGTCCCAAGTCTTTATAAATCTAATTTTTCATAGTCACTCTCGCTGCACTCATTGTCAGAATGGAAGGCCTGCTAAATGTACAATGTATAACACAATGTGCTGAGGGCAAACACCGTCATTAAACCTTACAAGTCGAACATGCAGCAAGAATCACATTAATTGGTACAAGCCTTGCAGAGTTTTGCACCTACAAGCTCTGCATGTTGATGAGGAAGGGGAAAGAGGAAGAGCACCTCGAGCAGGCTGAAGGGATGTCAAGCATGGAATGATGTAGTTTAAACAGATGCATTATAAAACAACTGGTCACAAAATATCCGATCATCCTGCATATAAAAATGGTTCTCATAGTGGAAAAACATTTGATCAAAGCTTTGGATAACAGTGCAAATGTTCATTCTTGTGACCCAAAACCAAGAGTTTCATTGTCAAATAAAATTTGCCATGTTTTTTGAAAACTCAGGCACAAAGAAATAATAAGTGAGTGATATGTTTTTCCCAGTGATAGGTGGGATGGGCTCTAGTCACTCAGCTACCATAAGTTGGAAAAGTGGTTAACATAATGAATGAATGATGTTCACTGCTCAACTTCAGCCACCTCCCCAATAATGTATGGGTACCCTTTCACTTGTCAGATCATGTACTTCACAAGACCTTTGGATGTGTCCTGTGGTATCAGGCACCAAGAAGTTGGCAGTAAATGTCCCAAGATCCCATATTATAACCCATATAACAAGTAAATGCACGTGTTCCATTTCCCATGAATGTGTCTTTAAAGATTCAGCCCAAAATGCTGCATAGATTGGATCAGCACTTTGTATAACCTTTACACAGCTGGTTTGAGCTTTGTCCCAAACTGTTTTTTTAGTATCCTTATCATTCATTAAATCAGTGTCTTTGCTTTTCTTCTCTTACAATACCCTAGAAAAAATTAGCAATGGTTGTTCAGTCATCTACATTTAAACAAGGAGTCCTTCAAAAGTCAGTGAAAGTTAGCCAAATTAACCACAGGCACAGGCAGGCAGTAACTATTTTCCTAGTGTTGAAGGGACAGTCCCTTTTTGAAAATAAAAGTAATCCACAAGTTCTGGAACCAAAAAAAGAGGAACAGATGGAATGTTTTGCTTGTGACTGAGATGTTTTAGAGTTAGCAGAGGCATCTCAAGTAAACAAAAAGTAGAACTTCAAGACACCTGGGTTTTTTTTAGCATTGTTTAAGGGCTTACCAAACTAACTGCTAGGCGTGGGTCTGTATTGAGGAGAAAAAGGGCTGGCCTACCAACAGTGTTAAAATGTTCAGATGCAGTATTTTCTGTGGAAGAGGAAAAAGCATAATGTGTAGTTACAAACTGGGACGACCAATGGTTAGACTTAGTTTTCTCAGCACAGTAGCTTCATCTTGGGGAAAATAACCCTTTGAACTCTTTGCCAAGTTCCTCGTGTGTGTTGTGGGGAAACAGGCCCGTGTTATCAAGGAGTACAATTGTTTTGAGATGTGCTTTGAAAGGTGCAATTGTAATGAGCTCTTGTATATTCTGTGATTTTAATGTTAAGGCAGTGTGTATATAAGGTAGTAGTTGGTTTTTTTAATACTGTTTTTAATCATGACCTTGATTTAACCATTAAGTAAAAATTATAAGATTAAGAATCTCTTTTGCATAAGTGATCTGTACCCAGATAGTCAGCATTAACCTACCATATGTTTTTTCTAGGTTTGTCAGGCTTAATTTTGTACGAGTAAGGCTCCATACATTGCTGCTGTGATAGTTTTTTGTTTGCTTTTTGTTTTTATAAACAAGGATTCCCCTAAAAATAATGAATGGGACCCATCTTTTTGTTATACAGAACTGATAAAGTAATTGAGTTGAATTCGTCATTCAATGATTAGGCTTTATTCAAAAATAGTTTTTATATGGTGTGTATGCATCTAATACTTGGCTAGATGGATAAGATGATGATAAACAATCTTATGGAACATTGCTTTGTAGATAGATATAAGTTTAGAAACAGTACAAACCACTACTGAAATGCCCCCACTGGGTTAATCAAAGATGCTTCTGTTGCCCCTCCCAGCTGGATGTCAGTCAACTAAAACATACACACACACCCATCTACCACGGATGTGTGTGGATCTTTTAATGAAGCCTTCTTTGTCCCAGTGTCAAAAGGTTTAGGCTGATCTGCCGCTGAAATGAGGCCGACCATGCTGAGCTTGAGGTTTTGAAGCTCTTGTTTTTAGAAGTTGCAACAGCGTCACCTCCCACAGAACAGACATTCTGGCAAACATTTGCAGACATAAATTTTGTGCAGCTTCCTTTTGTTGTAACTGAACTCATGGAGTTAGGAGCTGTTCTCTCTTAGATCCAAGATGTGCCAGGCCTGTCATGTACTGAACCAAAGACAATCTCTCTAATGAGACTTGCCTGATATAGTTACCTGGAGTGTTTGCACTGTCTTTACTTCTGCAAACACCTCTGCCATCTGTATGTCTCATCCCGCTCATATGCACATTTATTTTTGATTTTATTGTGGCATGCCTGCAAGCAATCACTATAATTTTTTTTGTTGGTATTGTTCCATGTGCAGCTTCACTTTAACTCTCCAGGGATATAATAAATGGTCACATTCATCAACACGCAAGAACACTCCACTGTACACTTCCTGGTACTATCTCTGTCATCATATCAGACCCTGTAATATAGTCAACTATCATTAATTTTTCCCTTCTTACAAATGAGGAGAGAATAGCATGCCAATTAATCTTCATCAGACACCCACGGTGCCTTGCAAACATCCCAGTATTGCTGGTGCTTTTCTCATTTTGGCACTGGAATCTGTGCAGCCTCGTTTATCTTCAACGCTCTCTCTCTTCAACTGTTACACAGGCCAGGAAAGAGGAAATCCAAGATTTAGCAGGCTCAGAAATAAAACTGTGATACAGTATTAAAACCTGGATTATAGTTGTTCTTAATGGTATTCTCCATGAGTGCGCACAGTGCCGAATCTCTCTTAATATTGCCTGGGGTATATGCATCCCCCTCCCCCTCCCCTTCTCACTCTTCCTTATTACAATATGAAGCTATAACAGAAAAAAGAGACAACACTGGCATTTTGTTCCTAGCTCTAATTGCAGATTAAAGACAAAAAGTGAGTCCAGCAGACACAAATGTCTCTAATTTGTCACTTTGCTTTCTGAAGAACGGATCCACTATTAGCCTCACGTCGCGGGCTTCAGAGCAAATGACTGTTTGAAGGCAGCGGGGGCCTGTTGCCATATGGCATGAGACGGCGACAAAATTGAATAAACAGAGGAGATTTGCGAAAACAAAGCAGCAGGAGTGCATCATTAGACAGCAGTTGTCCGTGAGAGAGACTGCAATTCAAATAGGCAGAGGGGTCACGCAGAGAGTAACAAAGTGCGCAGATCAGTGTGAGGGCTGCCATAGTTAATTCTTACACTACTCACTCCCCTCCAGCTACAGAGCAGTGGCGGGCATCAGATATGGCTACAGTATGTTCCCACTCAAGCTGTTTGACATTCTTCTGCAGTGCACCTTCTGTGGAACTATTAGAGGGTTAAGTCGTCAAATTGATGATGTTATTCTTTTATGTGGATTTCCTCTTCATTCAGGAAGTCAAAGGTCAAGGTGAGCTGCAGAGCCTTGCTTTGAACTCTTAAGCAGAGTTAGCAAAAAGGAAGATTGATTCTCAGTCAAAATATGAAGTCAAATCTTTCATATTAGTCATCGTAGATTGATTTTGAAAGCTGCATTTAGACAGTGTTATAGCTGATGCCTTCCTTAGTTTGTAGTTTAGTCACTAAGACAGTTTAACCTTTTTTAGAAAGTTGGAAGAATTTAGTGTAAATATTTAAAATTACTTTATGACTGTCATAGAAATGGAGTCATCTCATACAAAAAGGCACCCCAGAAACCAATAATGTAGTTTAATTCATTTGTATTACCCAGAATCAAAATATGACTGACTTAAGGAAAAAGTGAATGTATTATTTTGGGGAAAAAAGTTTTGTTAATTAGTTGTCACTGCTTTTAACGGAGGTGGTACTTAAGCACAGCAGTGCTTTGAAATATTTGCTAATGTCAGTAAGTCAACATGCTTGTAATGAAAATGCTAGCATGATCATGTTTAGCATCATGTTAGTTTAGTGTGTCAGTATTACAGTCTGTATATAAAGAACTGGCATCTGATGACGTTATGTATTGCTTTCCATTTGAGCCAAATTGGTGCCTAAAGAGCACAGTCTCTATGCAGTCCTATGGAAAACTAAATCCAGCCCATTATTCAGTAGCTTGTAGAACCACCTTTAGCATTAATAACTTAAAGTAATCACTTTATGTATGTCTTTATGTCTCTCACATCGTTGTGGAAGAATTTTTGCCAACTGTTCTTTACAACGTTGTCTTAGTTCAAGTTTGTGGCCACTGATTTATGCACAGCTCTCTAAAGGTCCTAGCACAGCATTTCAGTTGAGTTGAGGTCTGGACTTTGACTTGGCCATTGCTGCACCTTGATTCGTTTCTTTTTTGGCTATTGTTCTAGAGGTCTTTTGGTTTATTCAGATGCACCTGTACAAACCAGCCACAGGGGCCCACAAGCCAGTGTACTCCTAGTGCCGAATTCATAACACGACTTCCATACCGGATCTGTCGCGTCCTGGGTTAACAACGACGGGTTAGCCAACAGGGTGCTGGTGGAAACTATGCTACTGTTGTCCGAAGACCAAGGAGGGGGAGAGGGGAAAAGCGTGTTAGGAGGCAGAGAGAGAGAAGGAAAGGTAGGAGGGTGGAGGTGAGAGT
>VUQH01058907.1:0-15418 GCA_015106775.1 Etroplus canarensis
ATGGAGCTGCCAGGCAGGAGGAGAAGAGGAAGACCACAGAGAAGATTCATGGATGTAGTGAAGGAGGACATGCAGAGGGTTGGTGTGAGGGAAGAGGATGCAAGGGATAGGATGAGATGGAGGCAGATGATCCGCTGTGATGACCCCTAACGGGAGCAGCCGAAAGAAGAAGAAGAAGAAGAAACACAAAGGTTTCTTAACATTAAAAGAGGAACAGTTTGGAGGTGTTGTTTCAAAGGGTCTTAGGTAATAGTTTTTGTGATTAGCCCACCTGATCTCAAACAGGGCTGTATTCGGCCCACATACTAAAATGAATTTGACACCCCTGTTGCATCGTGGTTTGCAATCAATGCTTTCATTTAAAACAACTGACCATTGGGGTTTCTGCCAGTTTATTACAAGCCTGGTAGCTGTTCCCAAGCACCGAGAGAAAGCCACACTGTTAATTTAGCAAATATTAGATTATTGCTTCAGTTATTTGTTTTTAAACACATTAAAACAAATTGAAAACACTATAAAGAAGCTGAAAAAGGGAATTTAAAGACAGGGAAATGTTATAACAGATCTGAAATGTTTCTGAAGGGATGAACTGAAATAGAAATGAAAAGCAATACGTTGCAAGATATTGGTGTCAATGAAATTTGAGAATTAAAAGTTGACTGAAGACTCGTCTGCACCCCGAACAATCAAAAGCCTGAGGTAAAAGTGTCTGGGTCCTCCAAAGACTAGATGTATAATGATTAAGCTGGTGGTGGTGTTACCCAGTGCTACTGCATATTTTTGATTACTCATCAACCATGTATGAATGATGACACCTTGTCAAAGTAGTAATCTCTGAAACACACAGTTGTGTGTATGATCTCTGTGAGAACTCAAACACACACATTGTGACTCAGCCTCTTGTTCAATTATATTTACATGAAATGGTGGAGGCGGCAATTTAGTTTTCTCAAAAGCTGCAAGGCCACATACTCTATAAGCCGTTTATGTAGTTATACTGTGTGTGTGTGTGTGTTTTAAGGGAACTGTGGATCACTGTGCTTTCACACCCATACTGAGAAAGGATTTCCTGCCCCCACTCTATGTGCAACTGGCAGCCACATCCTTCTATTGGCTGCCTGGAGGTTTGAGTGATGCAAGAACGGTGATCTTGCTTTGCAGGTATTCAAACCTGCCCGCACCCATGACGCCCTCGCTTCCATTTATTGTGTTTGTGCAGGTGCCTGTGAGGAGGGTGATGCAATAACGCCGGAAGTGCTTACCTAAGCGTTATTAAGAAATCTGTTCACCATCACATACGCATTCACACCACCCCCAGCTTTCTTTAAGTGTGACTGATCTGATATCTGACTGCACATTAAATTTGAAAATCAATGCATTTGACATCCCTGAGTTCCCAAAGTAGATATATTTGTATATAAGCAAACACACCGTTACAGGGATTATTATAGTGAACTTAAAAGTAGATATGCCTAAACATTTTTGATAACTGAAGTAATGATGAGGAGAGATGTGATGAGTAAAATAACAAAAAAAAATATAACCCCAATTCAAAAAAGGTTGGGACACTGTGTATAACATAAATAAAAACACAATGCAATGACTTGCAAATCTCATAAACCAATATTTCATTCAAAAAAGAACACAGAAACCATATAAGCTCATCTTGATGGGAGCAACACATTCTAAAAAAGTTGGGACGAGGGCAACAAAAGGCTGAAAAAGTAAGTGGTACTGAAAAGAAACAGCCAGAAGAACATGTTGCAACCAATTACATTAATTAGCAACAAGTCAGGAATGTGACTGGGTATAAAAAGAGTACCTTAGAGTAGCAGAGTCTCTAAGAAGTAAAGACAGGCAGAGGTTCAGGAATCTGCAAGAGTCTACAAATCATGGAGCAAATTCAGAATAATGTTCCTCAAGCTAAAACTGCAAAGACTTTGAATATTCCATCATCTACAGTACATAATATTATCAAACGATTCACAGAATCTGGAAACATCTCTGTGACCAAGGGACATGGCTGAAAACCAATGTTGGGTTACCTCTGGGCACTCAGGCGGTACTGCATTGCAAACAGACATGATTCTCTCATGGAAATCATAGCATGGACTCAGGAACACTTCTAGAAATGATTGTCTGTGAACACAGTTGGCTGTGCCATCCACAAATCCAGATTATAGCTCTAACATGCAAAGAAGAACATGATCCAGAATAGCCCCTGTCTTCTCTGGGTCCAAGCTCATTTGAAATAGACTGAGGGAAAGTGGAAAACTAGTCTGTGGTCAGACAAATCCACATTTGAAATTCTTCTTGGACATCACAGACTTTGTGTCCTCTGGACTAAAGAGAAGAAGGACCATCCAACATGTTATCAGCGCTTAGTTCAAAAAACTGCATCACTGATGGTATGGGGGGTGTTTTAGTGCCTATGGATCTTGCAACTTGCACATCTGGAAAGGCACCATGAATGCTGAAAGGTATATACTGTATGAGTTTTAGATCAGCATATGCTTTGATCCAGACGTCTTTTTCAGGGAAGGCATTCCATATTTCAGCAAGACAATACTAAACCGCATACTGGCTCTTTACAACAGCATGGCTTTGTAGTAGAAGAGTCCCGGTTCTGCAGCCAAGACATTTCACCAACTGAAAACATTTGGCACATCATTAAATGCAAAAAACGACAAAGAAAACCCAAGACTGCTAAGCAACTGGAATCTTGTAGCAGACATGAATGGGATAACCTGCATTGCATTATATTTCTCTTCATATTTTATGTAGCAAAGCAACCTTATTTGAATCGAGATTGTTGAACTACACAGGAAACATCAGTTGGGTCAAATTTGCTGAAAACCAGTCTGAGGCTTTGGTGCCTATGTTTATTGGCAATGGGATGTTTACATGACTGTGAGTCAGTGCTTGTATTGTTGTACTGTTCTGAACTTCGTAAATCTTGCTATCTCACAAATATATTATCCACAACACAATAAAAACTAAAACTAACACAGAAACTATCCAAACCAGATTAAAACTGATCATTTTTACAAAATAAAATCAAAGAATATACCACTCTACAAAGTTAACAAAGTTAAACTTAATTAAAAACTAATGAAAACACCAAAACAATACTATGATGAGATTATATGCATTATTAATCCAGAAAATTGTGAAATTCCTGTGTTACACTAGCAAAAATACTTAAAATAAAATAACTTCAAGCAGAATTTACACACTGATAAAATAACAAAACAATACCAAAGTACTGAACTGTTGCCTTTGGGTCCCAGAAGCAGCAGTTCAAGCAGAGAAGCCCAGAATTTCCTCTCCCCAGCCACCTCCTCCACCTCTTTAGGGGGGACAGCAAGGTGCTCCCAGGCCAGCTGAGAGACATAGTCTCTCCAGCATGTCCTGGGTCTGCCCCGGGGTCTCCTCCCAGAGGGACATGCCTTCCCACTTCGGGTGGGAGGTCTCCTGGAGGCATCCTGATCAGATGCCTGAACCACCTCAACTGGCTCCTTTTGATGTGGAGGAGCAGCGGCTGTACTCTGAACCTCTCCCGGATAACTGAGTCACCCACTCTATCTCTAAGGGTGAGTCCAGCAACATAGATTGACTGGTAAATCGCCTGACAGTTATATTTTGTCAATGTCGAATATGTTCAAACAAGCTCAATGAGTTAAAATCTAATTTAAGTACATGTAAAAATTAGGGAAAAATGTAAATAAAACAATAAAATGCTATAGGTAAAGAGAAAAAGGGAGGCCTTGGGTCCTGGTTTTCAGGTGGACGTTACTTTAACTCAACTGGCCACCTACACATTGTTGCTGACTTAAACACCTTCCTCAATGGCAATGGCACTCCCCAGCAACGTTGTTCTCTCCCAATAGCTTAATGCATCCATGTGGCAAAAACTACTTATGCACAGCTCGAGAAACATGACAAGAAGTGTCCAAAACGCCATACTGAGAATTTACAATTACCCCAGCAAAAGCCCAAACAACGCAGACCCCACCCCACAACCCCACAGGATCTAAAGAATCTGCTACCAACCAGCCAGTTCCATAAAACAGCACACCAACAGAGCTCCTGTTTATATTTGTATCAAAACTCAACACTGCAGCAAAAACTGAGCAGAAAAAAGAAACACTTCAGGACAAATACATTGTTACACACTGATTTCCACTTAATTCCACTTCGCAATAATTAAGTTTTCATGTTTTCATATGACATGTCAGTGAAAGGAGTAAGTGTGTGCAGTTTATAAAAATATGTCCACATATTACAAATACTGTGACTCACTCTTGAGTTTGCCGTCTACTGAAACTGCTGGGAAATGCACTCACACAGCTCATTTCGTTCTTCTTCATATAGAGCGAAGTAGTCGCCGCGTAGATTAATCAGCCTGATGATTCATGTGTTGTGCTCTCTGGTCCCACCACCGCTGCTACTTCGGTGGCCAAGTTTAAATTAATACATTTTTACTGAGACTGAAGCATTGAAGTGTACGGTCACATTCATCTGAAACCGATCCTCCGCCTGATAATTATATTTTGTCGGATATGTTCAAAATAACTAGTGAAATAGGTAACAACAGAATCAGATTTATCTGGGGGTTTGGATGTGAAACCTTTACTGGTATTACTTACAGGTATCAACAAATCTACAATCTATAATTTACCGAAATGCATTTAAAGCAAGTCTCAGTCCTGTCGTTTTAGAAAAATGGAGACGTTGGCGGCATACCGCAGTCATGCACAGCACTACCCGAGCAGAAAACTGCAAGACAGATTAATGGAGATAAATTACAAGGACATTAATTTAGAGCATCAGCTTGTGAATTTGGTCTTTTGTTTATTCCAATTTGTTCAACTACTGTAGATTTAAACGAGAACTATTATTTTTTTCCCCCATATTTTCTGTCATGCCGTTCCAGTGGTGGATGTTTCAAATAATGAGGTTGACGTATGTACGGCCTACATAATCCCTGTGAGCCAAAAGCTCAAGCTTTCAGACTACTCTAAAATGTCAGTTTCAGACAGGTTTTTCTACTGATGACATTTTGATGTGGAATGTCAGTGGAGCGGATATCCCTTAAATGGTCATCTTAGGCACAAAGCTCCGGTTATGAGCACAGAAGCCTCACCCACTTTCTATTTATGAGGGGCAGCCAATCAGAAGAAAGCTGGCTTAAAAGGTGGATGGCTTAAAGGGGAGGAGCTAAAATAACTAGTTTCAGACAGAGGAAGAACTGAAGGACTGCAGAAAGGCCTACTGTCAGAAAAACAAGGAACTATTTTGAACTGTGAATTATGCAACACTACTCCAGTAGAGTCCAAGGATAAAATGCATGTAGCTAGAAATGAGGAGAATAAGTCCACTTAGATAACTCACATTTTAAAAGTTTCAGAATGTGCATATGTTTTTTTTGGTGGAGGTGAGGCTGGGAGGTTTTAAGGCTCTGCATGCATATTTGTATCTTTTTAAAATATATACAATTGTATTCTATAGTTCATTTTATATTGTGTGTACCTTCCATGACTGCAATTGGAAATTAGCCAATAGCTAAGTCTTTTTGTACACAGTCCCCAAAACTAAATGTAAATTAAGACATGTAGATATCAGCTGAAGTGGCACTAAATTCTATGGAAAAGTGTATGTGGAAAGGCAGCATTTGGTGCTGTCCATGGGATCTAGAGTTAAGGCAGTCACTGACCACAAACTATTTTTAAGTATTAAAGTCAGTCCTCGTATTGAGAATTATGTTAGTTTGTTCAGTTACTTTACAGAACTGAAAATGGGGAGAATTATGGAATAATTTTGTTGAAGCCCTTGAATTAAAGCTGAAAGTCTGCACTTCAATCACATCTTGATTATATAATTCAAAACACACTGTGGAGGTGTACAAAGGCAAAATTACAGAAGTTGTGTCACTGTCCAAATACTCATAGACCCGCTGTATGTACGGCTGTGTCAATGGATGGTTGAGGCTCAATGAGCATGGATGGCAACCTAACAAAAGGCAGACTTTAATCATGCTGTCAGGTATTGAAAGGCTGGTGACAGACTGGCCATTTCCTTGTGTGGGCCACGTGTTGTATGTGAGCAATTTCCTTTTAAAGCTTGTAATTTGTTTATTCAGGAACATTCAAGATGATGCAGCATGGGGCATCTGTGAGCCTGGGATGTTTCCTATAAAAGCTGTGGATCACCATAGTATATACCAGCCATAAATGTGAATGTTGTGCTCATTATCTTGATAACATATGTGGAAACAGACTGCAATAGATGTGAACAAGCCCTTTTATAGAAACACTAGAGCTCTCACAAGAGATGAACGATGATCTTTAACACGTAGCGAGACACCTGAAAAAACGGGGAGTGTAGCTGAAGCAGATACTTGAAACATTTTATTATACTCTTTCCATAATTACATACTCTGTGTCAGTCTCTCAACCTAATTATCACCATCATGTCAAAAAAAGATGAACAACAACTAAAGATTATCTTATTGAAATTGATTGAGTTAATCACATGTATACATTTCACAGCGATTATTAGGCTCGGAAGCAAATTTTCATGAGTGATATTTTGAGCGATGCAGATGCCAGGTGCTGCCATTAACCAGTGGATTCAGCTGTCACAGTCGCAGCTGAGGTATGTGACAGTATAGCTGTGTCAATACAATCCTCACATCTGGAATAAGTGGGAGGAAATAAGTGATGGTGTTAAAAGGATAAAACGACTGCACAGCCTGTCATCAAAAACACTGCGAGAATCTCTGTTTGAGATGTTAAAACAATGTATTTTATTTCTTTAACATGTTTGTTGGCTTCAGTAGAAAAATGCCAAAAACATTTGCAGACAGTATAAATAGTGTTATATGTGTTTAGCCTATTACTTTTTCCCGTAATGACTCCTCTTACTATGCCAGGTTACTCTTTGGGGGTCTAAAAGCGACACAGTAAATACCCACCCAATGCTACTTCTGCCAAATGTGTCTGCATCTGAATAAGATTGAGCTCTTTACCATCGAACATTTTACGGTCAAAGTGGTTGGAAAAACTGTGCTGGTTTCACTGATGTGGTTCTGTATTTGGAAAAATATTTACTTATCTGTTTTGCCTGTGGATGTCTCCTCTCTCCCTTGCTCCCTTTTTAAGGGGTTCCCCTGGGATCTATTTTGGGTCACTTTTTTTTTTTTTAACTATATCACTAGTTACATCAACCAAATCTGAAAAAAATTTCCACCCTATCAGAATCAGCTGATTTTTAATATACAATAATAGTCATACATTTTACCTTTTTACTATGGGGATTTTATGAGTTAAAGGCCCCAGAAAGTAAACAGGGGTAGGTCTGAATTTTGTGTCGTTTAATTTGAGTTATTTTTTTGGGGATTTTTGAGGAAAATTTTATCTTCATACATGAAATCAAATCAATTTCCTAACCTAAAGTCAAAATCACTTCTTATCTAAGCATATTTTTTTTTGGTCTGAAATCAACTATGACTATCAATATTATGAATATATCACAGTTTCAACAGCAAAACTGCACCAGTTTAATGTCTGTTACAGAAACATGAAGAAGCATTAGTATCCTGAAGAAATCATCAAAGGTTGATTTTTGGGTGAACTTACAAGGGTTGTATCACCATGTGGTATAGGTGGCTGGTCAAAACAAGTCACATTATACTAAAGATTTCCTTTTTACCAACACTGTTCATATCAGGCTTACCTTCTAGCTGTGCTTCCTTCTCTGTCAAAATAATTTTGTAAATTAGTCAAATTTTAACACTTGTAAATGTTGTGTATGGCTGTGGAATTGAGAAAAAACTGTTCTGCTCACATGTTCTATACAATAGTTTGGAAAAATCACACTGATGAATCGACTTAGGTCCTGAAAATTTTTTCAAAATCCTTGCAATTTTAGCACGAAGAAGTGCCTGATGAGGATAAAAAAGCCAGAGTACCAATGCTTGGTTCTGTTTTTTTATGTCACAGACATTAAAATGGTTTTATTACTGAAACCACAATAGCATTAATGCTGCTATTGGAGGACTGTAATCAAATGTAGCTTGTTTGCACAAGCCAATAAGAGCTATAGATAGATTTTAAAGTTTAGCGATGTCTAGGAATTGGTGGTGGCACTGGCAGCTTTAGCTGGGCTGAAACTCCATGTTTTCTAACATGTGTTTAACATTGAAAAAGAGTGTATTATCACTCAAACCACAATCTTTTCCCCAACCTTAACCAATTAGTTGTGGTATCTAAACCCGTCCAACGACTGACCGCAAATGAAGGTAAACAGCAAGTTAAAGCAAAACTTAAAAACAGTTGCAGATGTGACTAGAACTCCGGTCTTTTTCTTGAATATTTCAAGGTAACCGTGCTTATGCATTGGCAGATTACAGGTTAATGCATTTCCTTTTCTCCTGTGTTCAAATGGTATTTTAAATCATTAATAATAAGTGACAGCTGCAGCTGTAGAAGTGTTAATAAGGTGCTGTTTGACTCTGCAGCGCTCTGTACAATGCTTTCAGCTCATAAAAACTGAATAATCTTTCTAAACAATTGCTAATCAGGAGTCTTCTGGGAAGCAGATCTTAGCGGAAAATGCAGTTTGGTACTAAAAGGAGTTATTGGCCATACAGAAAATCAGTGATACGGAATGATGCATAGACCACACAGAAAAGATGGAGATAGCCACAGGAAGTCTCAACCCTTAGCTTTTAGGCCATTGCCATGTTCAAAATTTTTAGCCAGAAATTACTGTATCTAGGCAAGAGGGTGGAGTCGTACGTTATTAGCTAATGCAAGTAAGCTTGATTACAGTGGACTTATGCTTCTGCACTGAATCAGCTTTGTTGGTATGTCAAAGCCGCAGACCCTTGTTCAAACGTCTCCCAGATCCCTCCATGTGGACTGTGTTTTTATTTAGTATTTGACTTACTTTTTACAGTATTTTATGCTCTTATGACAACTGCCCTAATGGTTTATGACAGTGCAACACTTGGTAAATCACATATCTGATTTAGTTTTCGTCATCCATACAATCAGCACACTGCACTTTACACTGCACAGATAACTGCATTCTATTCATGTTTATTTTTCAATCAGTGTACTGGATTACACACTCGTCTTACAAGTGAAACGTCCAGGTGGGGACACACGCCTCTCTAACCATGGAGGGTTGCGTCATGAAGGACATCTGACGTAAAACCTCTGCTAAATTACTGATGTGGACTAATCCACTATGGGGGCCCTTTGGGGGAAAACACAAGAGAGCAGCTAAAGGTACATTTATTTTTCAGTTATATATTTTTAAAAATATTTCCTACGTTTTGATAAACCCTTTTTTATATTTCTCTGACTTATTTAATTGCACCATCTCAGGAGAGAACCATGGTACATTTCACTACATGTTGTACTTGTCTAACTATGTAAGAAAAAAATAAAGAATACTATTACTGTTCTACTCTTCTAAAACCCTATGCTTAACCATATAGCATAGCGTGACATGCACCTCCCTAGAAGTGAAACTACACAGCCGGTCCGGTATGAATGCTTGTGACGCCGTCTGCCACTTGTGTAGGCTACATTGCAGGCTCTACAGAGCCTCAATGCAGAGGTATAAATTAAGCTTTAGAAAGCAGCATCCAAAAGTTGTATGGGTACATCACACGGATACAAACGCCTGCAAATTAGTGCCAACTGACAGATAAATGGCCGCTCAGCAAGCCATATTATTTCTTTAAAAATTGCATTTAAAATGCCACAAAAGGCAAAAAACACCACAAACGTGGTCGAGAGTTCCAGTTAAGTGACTCAACCTGGCTGGGGTGAAGCCTAGCAAATTGCTCTAAAATACAGCTGCCTGTGTTGGCATTCACACACCTATCTATAAGTCTGGATAAAATTTAATCCCCTTTGAAGTTGTATTGACGGGGAAATTAGCTATACAGCCCAAAACTGTTTTTGTATCAGTCTGTAAACTGTGTTTTTCTGCATTTTAAAATGAGAGTCTATGAAGGTGACTTGCTTTTGTAGCCAGCCTCAAGTGGCCAATAGAAGAACTGCAGTTTAGCACTTCAGGCTTTATTTTTCAGCCTCAGAGGTTGTATTTTTAATTAGTAAATCAGTAAATGCTTTACACCAAGAATTTTATTTGCTTTCTAACATAGTGATAATTACATAATAAACAAAATTATTTTTCAAGAACAGGCTGAGACTTCTTCTGAGCGGCTGTCACTTAAACAACCAAAGAAAGGGAGGCCGTCAAGGGATAAGAGCATTACAGACACTGCTGGTCAAATTTCAGGTGAACAGAAAGAGACAGAGGGTATGCCTGTGTGCAATATGTGTTTACTTGTGTGTGAGGGGGAGGTGGATGGGCGTTCGCCTTGAGGGAAATGGCATTACATCGTGTCCATGCGGCATATCCACTTGTCAACCTGCAGAGGCCAAAGAGCCCTCAGACAGCCTATGGAGGTCGGCCAGTACGCCCACGATGGCAGATGCCAGACACACGTGCATGAATGCACACAGAGCTCGACATCACTGGATGCATGCTTTTCTGCACTAAGGCTTACGAATATGCATTAAATGAGTCACACACCTGTCACACACCCACACAGAGAGTACAAAATTTAGATCTTAAAATACCAAGACATCAAGGGTTACAAATAATGCAAAGCAATACACAAGCACAAATAACATCTAGCCATACTAAAGGGGTGTAGTGAACACTTTTACCTTGTTGGTGAGTAACTGACACACTTGAGGGACGTAATCAATTAGGCATCCTCCGCTGGGAAATGCTGGGATATGGAGTGCTGAGGAGCCTCCCAGAGCACTGACGGGAAAAAAAATAACAGTCAGTCTGGAAATTTACACGAATACTGCACATCATTTATCACTTTATAATATATTACATTATTATTTTAAGCCTGTAAAGACATTTGATTAAATGCAGTTCAAACAGAGCCAAGGCTCAGAACCCAATGCAGGCCTGTGTGTGAAAGCTTTACAGAAGTGAAAACTTAATCAATGTGAAGCATAAAAATGTTTGCTCTTACGCATCTGAAATTTTTAAAATAAAAAAGTTTAGCCTGTGGCATTTTTCTTATTCTCCTTCACTTGTTCAGTTAATTTTTTGACGTCCTCCAGATTTAATCCTGCATCACAGCTCCATTAGTGATTAGCGCACGCTTGCTTAATCAGGAAATCTGCTGCTGCAGCTCTCCAGTGACTAACCAACCAGAGTAGTCACTCCCTCAGTTATTTCCTGATCTGGGGGAAACAGAGGGAATACCCTGAGGATGGGTTAAAAGTCTTAGGAAACTGCTTATTGGCTTTTAATGCTTGTTTTAAGACACACAGAGAGGGGGATTTTTGTCTATTTTTAGTTAATTCTTCATTATAGCAGAGCAGTCACGGGACATTTAGAAAGGCCGTTGTGTCCTTTTAAAAATAGTTCATCGGGTTAAACATGACTGATGCAAACACCAACAGGCTGCTCTTATTCCCTGGGTGCAAAATAATGCCATTTTGTCTCAGTTACACACAAGATGTCCTTTGGCAGCAGCGCACTAGTGAAAACAGGGCTACGACCCCTAACTCGCCATCTAAAAAGTGAAGAATTACTGATGTGACAGGTGTATTTTAAACCAAACCAAAATCTTTCCCGAAACCTAAACAAGTCTTTTTAAGGACAAAACCCTAGCTGAGTTGTTAGAATGTCTAAACCTAACCAAGTAGCTTTTAGTGCCTAAACCTAACCATGCTATTTTTTGTGCCACAATACAAACCAGTGATTTTTAGTACACAATCCTGAGGATTCGTTTGTGCTTCCAACTAAGTAGGTCAGTTTTAGTGTCCAAATCTAACTGAGGAGTTTTTAGTACCTAAATCTAATCCATCAGGTTTTAGTGTCCAAACCTAACCCAGTAGCTTTTGGTACCTAAACCTAACTGAGCAGAGTTTATTGTCTAAATGTAACTGAGTAGCTTTTAGTATCTAAACCTAACTGAGCAGTTTTTAGCACCTAAACCTAACCAAGTAGCTTTTAATACTTAAACCTAACCAATTGATTTTTAGGGTCCAAACCCAACCACATAGCTTTTCATACCTAAACCTAACCAAACAGTTTTTAGTGATTAAACTTAACCAATTAATTTCTAGTGTCTAAACCTAACTGCATAGCTTTAGGTACCTAAACCCAACCGAGCAGTGTTTATTGTCTAAATGTAACTGAGTAGCTTTTAGTATATAAACATAACTAATTAGGTATTAATACCTAAACCTAACCAAGTAGCTATATAAAAAGTACTTGGTTAGGTTTAGCTAAACCTAACCAATTTATTTTCAGTGTCTAAACCTAAGAGAGTAGCCCATGGTGCCTAAACCTAACTAAGTCTTTTTTTAGTGCTTAACCCAGAGCAGTTTTTAGTACCAAAACCTAACTGATTCACTTTTAGTGCCTAAACCTAATTTAGTAGCTAACCCCAACTAAGTAGCTTTTAGCACCTAAAATCTAACAGAGTAGCTTTTATTGCCTAAACCTAAGTAGCTTTAAGTACTTAAACCTGATTTTTTTTTTTTTACCTAAACAAGTCATTATTAGTCCTTAATCCTAACTGAACAGCTTTTAGTGCCTTAATGTAACTGAGCAGTTTTTAACCCTACCTAATCAAGTCATATTCAGTACTTAAATCTAACTGATTCACTTTCAGTGTCTTGACATGCCGAAGTCATTTTCAGTATCTAAACTTATCCAAGTAGTTTTAATACCTAAATATAACTGAGTCATTTTTATTGTCAAAATCTAGTCAGGTCATTGAGCTTTCCTCTCTTATACGGTAGCATTTTACCTTGAAATATAAAACCACATGAGATGACTGTTGTCAACTGGCACTATACAAATAAGACTGAATTGGTATCCTGAAATTTTGGATGACTCTTTGAGTGAAGCCATAATTAAGAAGTTGTCTCCCCTTCTCCTTAATCTTATTGTCAGCTGCTTACAAATTATCTTGCATCCACTGTACAGCTACATCAGCTTATAAATGAAAGTAAACAACAGAAAAAAGAAAGAATTTACCACTAAGGCTCTAAACATAGAATATGCAAACATCAAATGTCACATATGCTCAGAAAGAGAATTTAGCGTTCGTTTCTAATTTGGCCACAAAATGAACAACTGTGACTCCACCACCTCCATCACATAATCCATTTCCAATGGAGAAACTAACAATCCTCCCGGGTGGTGTATGAAAATATTTTCCACATTTTCTCATCATTACAAGCTGAACAGTAGTGACAACCACAGAAGAATTACACAATATAGAAATTTTCAAATCCAAAGAAAGGCTGTGGGAGTAGTTAGGAGGAAAGGTGGAGCACCTCATGATGCAATTACTTCACCTTACTGTCGTGACCAAAACTTCCAACTTCTTATCGGAAAAATTATGTATTAACAGAGGTTAAGAAAAGGCCAACAATGACTGCAGCTCTGGAAGCCACATAGAGGTGCACTGAGATAAACAAATATAGGTATTCTCATGACAGCTCATCATGTCACATACAGAAGTCAGGAGTTATTAAAAGTGGCTAAAGATAAGAATCACGCCCATCCACAAAGATTCAAATGTGCTTTATGGACCAGATGCTCTGCTGAATATTAATAAGGCCCTATTCACAGAGACGCGATGCATGTCATGAAGCCATTTTCATTGTCAAAATCCTTTTCTCAAGAACTCCAAAGCCACCATTTACTGTAGGCTTTGTGCACATAATTAGCATTAGCCTGCACATTTTGCAATGCACCAACAAATGGTCCACTGAAAATGGCTTACAGCAACGAGGAGAGAAGAAGCCTTTGAAAGCGAAAACCTAAATGGTGCCCATCTATCCTCCCACAGATCTAAGAATAGCTCCATATCATTCAGATGGAAATGCGGACAGAGGCACAAAATAGATGGTGGTGTGTTCATCATTCATTTGTGTCAATAGCAGGCCTCTGAACAAATAAGAAATGAAATGAGATTTTGGATTTCAGTGGTTTTGCTCCTTGAACAATCATTTGAATGAAGGCTGATTAGACACTGGATCACGTATCTAGCATTAACAACAAGGTCCTCCATTATCCAAAACTTCAGTATATGAGAAATGCAAAGATAGAGAATTACAAAATATGGACATGGCAGATTTGCACAGGATTGACCCGACATTTATTACATTGACTAGGTGTCCCAAAAAAATACTACTGTTCTAATACGGCCTTTGCCCCCTTAAGACTCAAACTCTGAATGTCTGCCCAGCGACTCAATGCTATAATGGTTTGCCAAAGGAGAAATGCTCACTCACTCTGATGCGGAATATAGACCTTGAATTGGCATTGATACTCTGGAAGTTTACTACATTTAAAACCATTTTTTATCCACTCTCTCAATAGCTGGAAACTTGAAATATAAATATTGATACATCTGTGAGGCTCACATAAGACAGATTTAAAAGGATGGTGAAAATAAAAGCAGCAGTGGTTCAGATGGCCTTACTTTTCAATACTTTAGTATAAGCTAGACTTTAAAAAACACTGGGCCCTACCAAAGCCCTTCTAGAAGCAATCATCAAGCACTTATGGGCAGTTAAAGTCATGAAAAAAAGTTTCCACAGTTCTGTGAAAAACTAATTACACTCTTAGAGCTTCTATAAGAATTAAGAAAAGCCTGCTGATAATCAAATGCACTTGATTATCTGCTCATCTGCAAGTGTGTTGGTCTGGAGCATTAAGCTGCGTGTGTTAACACAATGCCACAATCTTCCCAAGAAGGTCTGACACCAAGGTCAGAAGGCCAACATTCCTCCATGACAATGTGAGAGACTGATAAAGTCCTACAAAAATATTATTTCCACTTATTACTGATAAATGTTGTTCTACCAGTTACTGAATCATGGGGTGTACTTAGCGTGTCATAGGAATGCGTAGTTACTTTAAAGTCTCTATGTATATGACTGGGGCAGAGCCATAACTTTAGATGGTCGCTGAGGCATAAAACTGTATGTATAAGTTAACATTTACTTTAGTTGTGCTAAAACTTGGTAATTTCCTATAACAAAATAGCTTAAATCAAGTACGCTAGTTTAATTAAATGGAATATAGCAAAACAAAGTAACTCACTACAGTAAAAATGACACAAAGATAAAAATTTCACCAGTCAAATAAAACAAACAAATACAAAAAATAAAGAAAAAAAGTTTGGCAAATTAGCCCAAATATAAGGTCTAACAAGCAAGGCCCCAAAGATACTTGAACTCCTCCACTTGAGGGAGCAACTCATTTCCAACCAGGAGCTGGCACTCCACTGTTTTCTGGCCCTAATGTAACAACAGCTTTTATTTTGACATTGCCTACCTGG
>VUQH01058915.1:0-10813 GCA_015106775.1 Etroplus canarensis
GGATAGTGGACATATTGGACAAAGGGTGTTGAGGATGCAGCTGCTAGGCAGGAGGAGAAGAGGAAGCTCACAGAGAAGATTGATGGATGTAGTGAAGGAGGACATGCAGAGGGTTGGTGTGAGGGAAGAGGATGCAAGGGACAGGGTGAGATGGAGGCAGATGATCCGCTGTGGCGACCCCTAACGGGAGCAGCCGAAAGAAGAAGAATACCTTAGTTAACCACTAGGGGCTGCTGCCCAAGGATTCATAATGACAATGAAATTTTAGTTATATATATATAGTTAACTAAAACTAAACTAAAAAATAAAACTACATGAGAAAAATATTTTTACTTAACTGAAATAAAAATAAAAACTAGACCTTTGGGAAAAAACTAACTAAAACAACACTGTGAGCTTAGGAAACTAACTAAAATAAATTAAAAAAAATATACAGGAAATGTCCTTAGTTCTAGTCTTTGTCAGTTGGGTTAAATTTGGTCAGACTGCCTGTCTGATTACGCTTTGGTGCATCTGTTTATTGAGACTCAGGATGGCTACATGATTGTGACTCATCTGCCTTCACAAAGTGTTGTGTTTGTATTGTAATTTCTGATCTAAACGTCTTAACTCTTCCCCTGACAAATACCATCCATATCATAATAATTAATAAAACTAAAACTAACAATGAAACTAATAAAAACTAAACTAAAACTGAAACTGAACTCAAAACAAAAACTCAAAACAAAATAAAAATAAAAACTTATTAGAAAATACAGAACTATAATAATTCTGGTGTGTTGTCCAACTCACAAATTAACTTAATAAATACATTGAAAAATAACCTATGTAAAGATATCAGCAGGATTGATTGCTGGCTGGGGATACAGTTTTAAGTAAGTAGTTGAGCAATGGATATAATTCATAAAAGGACCATATTTTAGTAAGTAAAAGGCAAAAACATAAAAAATGATAAAATTGGGCTCATCTCTGAAGGGCAGGAAAATTAAAGCATAAATAAAAATTAAACTACCTCATAATAATAATTATTGGAGACCTGTTGTGCAAACTTCCAAATCAATATTTTTATTCTTGGACTCCATTAGATATACAATGCCTATATGAAAAGTATTCACCCCTTTGGATTTTTCACACTTTTATTGCTTTAATAAATGAAATCATGGTCAATATAATTTGGCTTTTTGACAAGAATTTGCAACAAAAATCTTTTTTCGTGTCAAGTGAAAACAGAGTTTTACAAACTCATGTCAATTAATTAAAAATATATAAGGTAAAATAAATGTTTGCAAAAATTATTTACCTCTTTTAGATCAGTATTTAGTAGTACCTTTAGCTTCAATCACTCAATTTTTTTTTTTTTGCAAATTCTTGTCAAAAAGTAAAAAAATATATTGACCACGATTTCATTTATTAATACAATAAAAGGGTGAAATATTAAAGGGGGATGAATGCTTTTTACAGGCGTTGTAGTTTTGCATGAGTCACATGTCAAAATAACCTGGGCTTGTTTTATTCTGGACATTCCTATTGTTTACCTACTTCTGCAACAAAACACCCACCCTTTTATGGCATTGAAGTTCATACATTTTGGTTGTCTTTGTATTTTACTATTTATCTCATATACATTTGGTATACTTTGTGTGTTATTAGTCTATGCAAATACCACTGATTGTACTGCTGTCTGTCTTGGCCAGGACAATGTTGCAGAAGAGATTTTCAGTCTTAAGAGTACTACTATTCATATCAAATTAAGGTTAAATTTTAAAAAAAACCCAAAACTTCTTGCTTCTTTTACCTGATGCTCCTCTCAAACAGAAGGTTTAAGCAGCAGGTGGTTGGGTGATCTGTGATCACAACTAGAGATGTATACCTGAGAGGACAATATCAAGAATAGCTATTCTCATTGACATCATACAGATCCAACAGTAGAAAGAAATTTTAAGGTTTACACATTCACTTCATAAGCAAAGAGGTCCCTGGTTCAATTCCAGGTGGGAACACAAGCCTCTCTCACCATGGAGGGTTGCTTCAGGATGGACATCGGGTGTAAAATTTACCAGTGCAGATTAATTCACTGTGGCAACCTCTTGGAGAGAACAGGAGGGAGCAGCCAACGGAAGCAGTCTGAAGCCTGAGATTTTGGCCCCCAGAGATTACTTACACAAATGTCAACCTCATTATTTGAAACTTTGACATATTTAATATGAACATCCACCACTGAAACAGCATATACTGGACAGAAAATAAGGAAAAAACTTAATAGGGTTGATTTAAGAATGTAAGTAGCAACATTAAAGAAAAAGAAGCATATTCAGTATTTTGTCTTAAGAGTTGCCATCACCCAAACACACACAGATTTATACAGTTTAACTGCCATCTGGTTTATGCTTAAATCCCCCAATGAACATCAAACTGGTCCATATTTGTCCCCATTTAGCAGTAAGTCAGGTCAGGTGAGTCTTAATTTACCAGACACTGTTCATCACCTGACACATTAGGCAGCACATGACAGCCATGTTATTTCACTGCTGGCTCAGTAAATTTAGCACATCTGTTACAGTCACACTACTATATCTACTTAAAACACCAGATTCTACAAGGTACTTCATTTGTTTTGAATCAATATGTTCCTGTATGTCACTATCAGTCAGTTGTGATGGACCATTGCCTCAAACAAGAGTAAAGACAACAAATAGAGTTGGTAGGAGTTTGTTAGGAGCTCTATAGATACCAAAATCATTGCCAAAACCAGACTTGCTAAATCTTTACATGCTGATGCAGTGGTTCCCAACCTTCTGGAACCCGACTGAGCTATCTCTTCACCAACTCCATTTCCAGTGCTAATTGTGTTCATTTTTGATTAATTTTAAAGCTTTATATTTTATTTTTACTGTATTATTTTATTATTTTTAACTACTTTACCACAGTATAAATAATTTAGTTGTTTTAACTTGGATCATACTCAGCTATCATTTACCAATTATAATAAACTGTTTTAACTATGTACCCATTACTTTCAGCTTATTATTTTAACCATTCATGTTTCATCATTCTTGACCTTTTTCACAGGGCAAATTCTGACATATCAGGGAAAAACACCACTGCTACCATGGCTCTCTTCTTTTCAAGAGTATAGCTTGTATAGTATAGCATGTATAATACTGGGACCATGAAATCAAACAAGGTCAACAGAATTAATCTATTATTAATATTTTCATTTACACATGTGTTTTTCCTACTTCTTTTGTGAGAGAGGGAGAGATCTGTGGAAATTAAATGTCTGCTGTAAGGTTTATTCAATTAACTATTTCAGTGTAGTCTGATTATTATAGTTTATAGTTCATGCATTATTTGCATCAAAGGTGAGCAGTCAATTTTATGTACTGAAGGTCAAACGTGAATACATTTGAGAACACAGCGCCGCCTATCAGTAATCAAAGGATATTTCTGATTGGTTCCGCCGTTTCTTGGTTACAAAGCAACAAATGCAGACTCTTACGGAATCCAGTCTGACTAACTTCAGCTGTCAGCTGTAAAAACAAACAAACAAACAAACAAAAACCTTAAAGTCTTTCATTGACAGTTTTTGTTTAATTTATAAGCGAGGGCATCCGATAGAAATAGCAGCGATGGATCTGTGCGGCAGTAAGAGGGGATGCAGTAAAAGCGGTGAGAGCCGAACAAAGTGTATAGTGTTTGTCCGTCTTCTGCAGCTGTTATTATCCTGCAATGTTAAAAATCTTTCCGAAACTCAGAAAAGTCGTATACAAAGTGTATGAAAATCTCTATCATGTTATGGTTTCTTGGATATAATATGTAGTATGTTATCCTGTGCATTGTGTACAGACTTTCTTGTAATTATTTAAAGTGGTCTTGAGCAGTAGTTTTCCAGGCTTTCTGAAGGTATTTCAAAGTTTTCCTTTGGACATTGACTGCTCTTTCACTCAGTTTCAGTCCAGTCCTCATACCTAACCATGTTCAGAGGAATGTTTTTTGTATGTTTGTTTTCTTATTAAATCACTTGACACTGACCTCGCAACCAGTCAATTTGAACATGTATTTTTGGGCATTTTGTTAGCCTGTCACAAAAACATTTCTTCAGTTGAATATACACAAAGACCCCCAAAGATACCACAGTTTGACATGAATAAAATAGTATTTTTGCACCAACAGTGTGATTCCAAAATAGTTAAACATAAAAAAACTTGGCATATCTGTGCATTGTGTGCAGTGTGTGGAGGAGGTTAGGAGTGAGCTACAACAGTGAGTGTCTACAGCCTGTAAAACACAGTGGAGGCTCTGTCACGGGTTGGGGCTGCATTTCAGCCAGTGGTTTTGGGGATCTTGTCAAAAAGTTAAAAGTACTGTCAGATTTTGATCCACAATGCAATACCTTTTAAAAAGTTTCTGATGGCAACAGCTTCATTTTTCAGCACAACAGTGATCCCAACCATACTACCAATGCACTAAAAGCCTCCCTGGATAGAAAAAATCCCACTATCAGTCATAATTGGCCTCCTGATAGCCCGGCCCTCAACAATACTGAAGCAGTGTGGGATCATCTTAACAGAATATAACAAAAGGCAGCCAACAGCCAAAGAAGAGCTTTGGCATGTCCTTCAAAAAGCCTGGAGAACTATTCCTGAAGTCTCCTTAAATAAATGACAAGAAAGCTTGGTGCAGATGCAGAGGTGTTTCCAGGATTTTTTTAAATGGGGTGGCACAAGAGGAACCAAGACTAAGACAGGGTAATAGGAAATCAGAGTATAAACTAACTGGAAAATGGGTAAAGAAAACAATGAACATGATTTTCAGGCTCATATGCAGCCCTGTGTCTTTTTACAGATTTATTATGTGAAAATTGGTGCGGCACAAGAGTTAAACATAATTTTATAATTGTCTTGCAACATGAAATAAGTATTTAGACTACTGAAGTAAACAGACTCATTATCTAGAATGGTACTTTTCAGAATTATATATGTATTGGATCATAATTATTGATTCATTGATGTGTAGATCAATTTAATGTTGGCACTGCTGATTGATTTCATTGCTGGGTTACTTGATCTATAATAATGCAATTTTTCTGCAAGATAAGAAGTAACTAAAGATTTTAAAATAAACCACATGGAGCACAGAATACAATCTTTGCACCCAAAATATATAACCCTAATTTCCAAAAGGTTGGGGCACTGCATAAAATATGAATAAAACAAATGTAATGATTTGGAAAAATCATAAATCAATATTTTATTCACAAAAGAACATAAAAAACACATCAAATGCTGAAAGTGACACATTTGACTTTTTCATGAAAAATACTAGCTTATTGTGGATATGATGCCAGCAACACATCTCAGAAAGTTGGGACAAGGCAATGTTTACCACTGTGTAGCATCCCCTCTTCTTTTGACAACAATCCATAAATGTCTGGGAACTGAGGAGACCAGCTGCTGGACCTTTGGGAGGATGTAGGATTCCAGTTACACAACAGTCCTGGGTCTTTGTCATATTTTGCATTTCATGATGTGCCAAATGTTTTCAGTTCACTGAAGTCCTGGACTGTGGGCAGGCCAGTCCAGCACCCACACTGCCCTACTACAAAACCATGCTGTTGTAATAGCTGCACTATGAAGTTTAGGATTATCTTGCAAGGCCTCCCCTGAAAAAGACATTGTCTGAAGGGGAACATATGTGGCTCTAAAACCTGTAGATATCTTTCAGTATTGATAGTGCCTTTCCAGATGTGCAACTGTCAGTGCCATAGGCACTAATGCAACCCCATACCATCAAAGATGACAGCTTTTGAACTGAGCGCAGATAACAAGCGGGATGGTCCCTTTCCTCTTTAGTCAGGGGGATGGGGCAACCATGATTTCCAAAAAGAATTCAAATTTCGATTCACCTGAACACTTAACAGTTTTCCACTTTGCCTCAGTCCATTTTAAATGAGCTTTGGCCCAGAGAAGATGCAGCAGCATTTCTGAATTATGTTCACATGTAGCTTCTTATTGGCATAATAGAGCATTTGTGGATGGCATGGCAAAGTGTTCACAGACAGTGATTTCTGGAAGTGTTCCTGAGCCCAATTATTCTGAAATTGCACCACAATTTGTGGATGCAGTTTCTGGCAGATTACTGAACCTCTACCCATCTTTACATCTGAGAGATGTTTATGTTCAAACTGATAAACTTTGTTGGGATAGGGACGAGAAAACACTGGGAAACATGTGGAATGCTCAAAAAACACCAGGAACATTCCACAGGTAAATAAGTTAAGAGGTTACAGTAGCATGATTTGGTATAAAGGGAGCATACCTGAAAGGCCCAGTTGTTCACAAGCAATCATGGGCCAAGGTTCTCCACTTCGTGAAAGACTGCGTGGGCAAATAGTCCAACAGTTAATCAGCAATGTTTCACAACATGCACTTGCAAGAGTTTTAGAGATTTTACCACCTAAAGTCCAGTCAGGTTCCTGGGTTTAAAGCACAGGCTCAATACAGGACTAGTGCTATTCCAGCTCTCCTTTTAAAGGGTCTGGTCTCCCAGTCTGATTAGTATTACTCAGCCAGATTTCCTGGAGTACATTTAAGCTGGTTATAAGGGACTCACCTAGCTTCTCTAACTGCTGTTAATTCCAACGTCTACCCTGCTTCCCCTCAATCACCTGCCCTACCTGGTAGCTGTATCAGTCAGGTGAGAGATCGAGCACATTAGTTATAGCAGCTCCCTTTTTATTAACATTTTGCACTTGGTAAATTAGCTAGAAATAAGTTTTAAAGGTGAGGATAATTCACCCTAAGGGGCTGTTTTAATGTAAGTGGACTCACAGCTAGACTAACCTTTCAGAACCTATAGATTTAACTTGCACACTTAGAACTTAGCATTTACAATGCTGAGAAGACTTAGTGAATAGTTAGAATCAATACTTTAAATGCAGGAATATACATTTATTAAGCAATTTAGCAATTGCCAAGCATCAGCATTAAAACATATATATTCATATATACAAAATCAATTTAAATTTATAATTTCTCGCTATAGTGCTTGCTTCCCTAACTCTCCCTAATTTAGCTGGCTGGGCTTGGGTTTAATTTTGGGGATATTCTTTTCTGGGGTCGTGTCCCGATCCTTCTTTCTGGCCAAGGCGGCGGGCGGGGCGCTCCTGCAGACGGAGACAAGTCCAGGCATCCTTGATCCAGTACAGGCGCCAAGGAGATCCAGGTCTCTGTTCCATCATGTAGCAGGGGGGGTTTGAGAGATCTCACGATGGCTGAATATAGTCCACAGCTGGGGAATTCTCCTCTTGAGGCAGCTGTAGACAGAGTCGAAGATCCCTTCTGCGATTGGTCTATCCCCTTAGTCTCTGGACACCTGTGCAGCATGCCATGACTCTCGTAGACACAATGCTCAAAATCCCCCGTTTCAAGAGGAAACAACACTATTTATCCTTTCTGCAGCTGTCCATCCCCCTTACATGATGTCTGGCCAAAGTGATTTTCCACTCCTTCCAAGGTCAGCTGTGTCTTTTTGCAGATAACACTTCCCAGCCAGCCAGTCACAGCATACACACTGCTCTCTCCTCTTTACAAAAAGGTTATGATTCACTTCACATTACTTTTTAACAATAATTAGCTGTATTAATTAAAAATGTTAGTTATTCATTCAACTTCAATTATCATTGAGTAATACTTCAAACATATATCAAAAATCACTTATCATGTGTATTGGTTACATTTGCATCATCATAATCATTTCAGTCCTCTGTGTCCTATCATCTTAAGCATGAGAGCCTCTATGGTGCTTTCCTGGAGCAGAGGGCCCAGAAGTCTCAGTCCTATCGATAGTCCATAATATCATCAAACTATTCAAATAATCTGGAGAAATCTGTGCACATAAGGGGCAAGGCCAAAAACCAACACTGAATGAACATGACCTTCGATTCCTCGGCCAGCATTGCATTAAAGACCAGCATGATTCTGTGATGGGTATTCAAACATGGGCTTTTAGAAAACTGCCGTCAGTTAACACAGTACCTTTCTGCATCTACAAAGACTCTTCTATGCAAAGAGAAAATCATATATCAACAACATCCATTATCACCGCCAACTTCTCTAGGTCCAAGATCAGTGGAAGTGGAAAATTGTGATGTGGTCTAACAAGTCCACATTTCAGATTACTTTTGGAAATAATGACCACTGAGTCATCCAGGCTAAAGAGGAAATGGACCATCCTAAACAAACTTTGAAAGTCAGCATCTGTGATGATAAGGGGATGCATTAGTGCTCATGGGATGGGTAGCCTGCACATCTGTTAAGGCACCATTAAAGCATAATAAGCTTATGCTTCTTCCTACTCCTTTTCGGAAGAAGCATAAGCTTATTATAACCTATTATTATAACCTTCGCCATCTGTCAGCAAAAGAATCTGCCGTTAATCAGTTAATCAGCTCACTTCCTGTTCTTTTCCTTATGTGTGTGTGGGTTTTTTTTGTTTTTTTAAACAGCAGTATGTGAGGACCCCCAGTGAATGTCAACATTCTTCTTGTGCCCCATACTGTGTGAAAACCATAATCTTATACCTCTTCTTGAACTAGGTCACACTTGGACATTGCTTGAGCTCCAAACTCAGTCCGTTCCACAGCTTCACTCCACATATGGAAATACAAAAAGTTTTCAATGTTGTGCGGGCGTACAGCTATTTTAAATTTAGTTTTTCCCTGTAGTTATATTGACCATCTCTGTTAGAAAATAGTTTTTGAATACTATTAGGAAGCAGGTTGTGGATTGCTTTGTACATGATTTGTGCAGTATGAAAATGAACCAGATCAGTGAATTTCAGTATTTTGGATTTTAAGAATAGTGGATTTGTGTGATCTCTGCAACCAGCACGATGTATTATTCTAAGTGCTCGTTTCTGAAGTGTGGACAATGACTGTATTGTACTTTTATATGTATTTCCACAGACCTCCGCACAGTAACTTAAGTATGGCTGCACAAGGGAACAGTAAAGAGTGTGGAGTGATTTGTGGTCCAAAATGTGTTTTGCACTGCTCATTATTGAAATGCTACATGACAGTTTATATTGCACGTGTTTTATGTGTGATTTCCAGCTTAGTTTATTATCTATTATTACCCCTAGAAATTTGTTTTCATGAACCTGTTCAATATTTACTCCATCCTGAATTCATATTGACTGTCTGAAATTAATTTATGTTTCTCAATGAATTTATCTAATCTGTAGTTGAATAGTTTCTCTACAATTTTGGAAAATTATGGAAGTAAAGAGACAGACAGGTCTGTAATTTGTGAAGTGGTGTTTATCTCCAGTTTTAAAAAGCGTCACAACTTTAGACATTTTCATTTTGTTAGGAAATTTACCGGATTGGAATGAAAGGTTACATAGGCGTATATATGGTTAATGGCTCAGAAATCCCATTAATGACTTTTTTCACAGTTTTCATGTCAGTACCATTACAATCTGTGGATGTTTTATATTTATATTTATATTTATCTACAATATCAATTATTTCCTTTTCACTGACTACTGTGAGGAAAATTGAACTGGGATTCCAATCGATATTTTCAATTCAATCCGTAGATGACGATGGATCAAGAATTTGATCTGCCAGTTTCGGTGCCACACTCACAAAGAATTTATTGAAGCCATCAGCTATATCATTCAAATTTTCCTTTTTAACTGTCTCATCTATGAAATACTCTGGGTAACTTTGTTGTCTAGAGCCATTTCTGATAATGCTATTTAAAATTCCCCATATTCCTTTAACATTGTTCTTGTTATTGTTCAATAGTTTAGAGTAGTAGTCTTTCTTACACAATCTGATAATATTTGTCAACTTATATTGTTGTAATGGACAGTTTTTGTCATACAGTGCAGTAAAAACCCCAAGAAAAACTTCATACGCTAGGTCATCACTTTGGTTATATACAATGTCCCAGTTTTGTCTTAGCAGGTCATTCTTGAGTGCATTGATGGTGGTGTCTGTCCTCAGTCATCCATATGTTGGTTTTCCATCCAGCTTATTTCTTCTATAGTTGACATCATAAACTGTAAAAACTGGTGGGTGGTCAGTGATGTCATTAATTAATAGTCCGCTTACTGTGTTGTTTACAATGTCATTAGTGAATATATTGTTGATTAGAGTGGCACAATGAGCTGTAATTCTGCTGGGTCTGATGATTTTAGGAAATAGGCTCATGCTGTACATTATATTTAAAAAATCATCAGTAATTTTGTGTTTGTAAGGGTTCAGCAGATCAGTGTTAAAGTCACCACATATGAAACCAACCTTTTGATTTGTTTTTGAGTAGATATCCTCAATCCAGGTAGTGAAAGCTTCAACACTTGATCCCGTTGCTCTATATATACAGCTAATTAATACATTTTTGTTTTACCATTACATATTTCAATTGTCTCGTCTCGTCTCGTCGTCTACCGCTTGTCCGGGGGTCCGGGTCGCGGGGGCAGCAGTTCGAGAAGAGAAGCCCAGACTTTCCTCTCCCCAGCTACCTCCTCCAACTCTTCAGGGGGGACACCCAGGCGCTCCCAGGCCAGCTGGGAGACATAGTCTCTCCAGCGTGTCCTGGGTCTTCCCCGGGGTCTCCTCCCAGAGGGACGTGCCCGAAACACCTCCAGTGAGAGGCGTCCAGGGGGCATCCTGATCAGATGCCCGAACCACCTCAACTGGCTCCTTTCGATGTGGAGGAGCAGCGGCTCTACTCTGAGCCCCTCCCGGATGACTGAGTTCCTCACCCTATTTCTAAGAGTGAGCCCAGCAATCCTGCGGAGAAAG
>VUQH01058928.1:9353-25677 GCA_015106775.1 Etroplus canarensis
AAATAATAATTAATTTTTTTTTTTTTTTTTTTTTTTTTTTTACAAATACAAATGAATGTTTTAATAATAATACTGTTGTATTTCCAGGATCTGGAGAATACGTTTGATGGCTGGACTGGTGATCTGGCCCATCTGACCATACTGAGAGAGTCACTTTCTTGCTACATCAGTGCTGAGGATCTTTCTGTCCTGCAAGAGCGTATTGAGCTGTTGCATAGACAGTGGGATGAAATCTGCCACCAGGTACAATGCTTGGCACAAACCATTAGTTTCTGACTGAATATAGTATGTACCTCATATCTGATGAGCTACTGGGCCAACTGTGTAAGAATTATCACCTTATATTGCTCTTGTTAATATCCTTCAGGCCCTTAACATTCCTGATGGTGCTGCTGTTGTCAGTCTACATTGTAAACTATAAATGTACCTTTCGGCTGCTCCCTTGTATTCTCTACATTGTAAGCTATATAAAGCATGCATATTAACTGTTACACATGTGGATGGTACAAGTTAACCACATTAAATGCTCATGACATAAATCTAAGTTTTCATACTAGACAGTAACTGATGTTCCTGTAGTATTTTGCATTTTTTTCTTACACTGAATTATATATGAGTATACTGGTATAGTTAGTGTTACAAGTTAATGTAATCAGTCAGACAGTTTAGAAAAACTGAAACCTCAAGGTGATTTTTTTTTTGTGAGTTGCATCCTGTGTGCAGCGGATAAAATGAACAGACAGGAAACGGAGAAGCACACACTCACTGTGTGATGCAAATGAAACAGTGCCTGCACTGCTTCCTTTTGAGGTGCTTTGATATTAACTAGTTTATATTTTAAACATGTATTTATCAGTTGTTTTTATGAGCTTTTCATTGCGATGCAGTTAAATTTTTATGTATTACTGTGCTTCTGCAGCTGTCACTGAGGAGGCAGCAGGTAGGAGAGAAACTGAATGAGTGGACTGTCTTCAATGAGAAGTACAAGGAGCTCTGCGAGTGGCTCACCAACATGGAAAGCAAGGTGTCCCAAAATGGAGACATCAGTATTGAAGAGATGATCGAGAAGCTCCGCAAGGTACATTACACCTCACATTTCTCTGATATAGACAGAAATTTGACATTAGTGCATTTGTTTTTAAAAATGCAGTGAGCTCATAACTACTTATCACCATGTTAATATCTGCACTTTGAACTTTATTTCTTAATTCTCCAGTTAAATGTTTGTTTTTACAACTTTCCTTAAACCTTATATCCATCCTTCTTGGCTGTCATTGAAACCACAGTGATTAGCTAAAATCACAATGATGGTGTTGATTAAGGAAAACTGTATGTTGCTGTCAAGAAATATATTACCCTAAATTAGGATCAGCTATATCTGTATGCTCCATGGTAATTTGTCAGATGTGTCAGTATTTTTCCCCTTTATTTATCTTGCATATCAAATTTTTGTGAAATTTGCATATTCATTGGGCCTAAGGAGGCATGTTATTACTGCATAATTTTACTTCTGTTATACTCTTTAATCTACTGAATCTGTTTTCAGGACTACCAGGAGGAGATCACAGTGGCAGAGGAGAACAAGCTGCAGTTGCATCAGCTGGGAGAGCGCCTGGCCAAGGCTAGTCACCAGAGCAAAGCAACTGAAATCGAGCAGAAACTCAACAAAGTCAGTGACCGCTGGCAGCATCTCCTAGATCTCATTGGAGCACGGTGAGGAGACATACACTCACAGCTGTGCAACAAGCTGGCTTTGCTGTTTTGTTTATCCCATGCTGAAGTATTTTGCCTGTAATTAATTTGTCAAATTTTATTGACAGAGTGAAGAAACTGAGAGAAACTCTAGTGGCCGTGCAGCAGCTAGATAAAAACATGAGCAGCCTCCGCTCTTGGCTCGCCCACATCGAAACCGAGCTGTCCAAACCTATCGCCTATGACTCCTGTGACTTCCAAGAGATTCAGAGGAAGCTCGATCTGCAGCAGGTTACATAATAAACTATACAGCGCTTAAGATATGTGCAGTATGTCAGCTATCATTCATCTGCAAAAAAGTAAGATAGAGAAATGCAGAGCCTTTATCAGCAGAGAGGCAGCAGGCCTCTGTAATGATTTAGTTCAAATGTAATTTTAAAAACCGGAATGGAAAATATTCTGCTGTCCAGTATTTTTGTAAGCATTGTTTGTTTTTAAAGTTTCTAACCATAAAGTCATTCGCTAACTTTCTGTCCCTCTTTTTCCTTCGTGTTCTATTTTTCCCTGTTAGGAGCTTCAGCGTGACATAGAGAAGCACAGTACAGGAGTAGCATCTGTGCTGAATCTGTGTGAGGTGCTTCTGCATGACTGTGATGCCTGTGCCACTGATGCAGAGTGCGACTCCATTCAGCAGGCAACACGTAGCCTTGATCGCCGTTGGAGGAGCATCTGTGCCTTGTCAATGGAGAGGAGATTAAAGTAAGATATTCAATGCTGACTGACAACAAAAATAGCATATATTATGAATCTGTAACAGGCAATTCTTGTTATTACACATTTCTAATATTATCACTAATCATTCCCTCCGTTAGGATTGAGGAGACATGGCGTTTATGGCAGAAATTCCTGGATGACTTTGCACGTTTTGAAGAGTGGCTGGCCACCTCAGAAAAGACTGCTGCTCTGCCCAACTCCTCTGGTGTACTGTACACTGTAGCCAAGGAGGAACTAAAGAAATTTGAGGTACTGCAAAATGATTCCGAGTAAACTATAAAAATTATCCCAGCATACAAGACAACTTTATCTTCTTTTGACCCAGTAGCACAACTTTGATCCTTATTACTAAGCAAGAAAATTCTGTAAACCAGATTCAGACTTTTAAACTACATGAAACTAAAAGACAAAGTACATTTTTTTTGGAGAAAAATGTATGAATGTCTTTTTGTAGGCCTTCCAGAGACAAGTTCACGAAAGCCTGACTCAGCTGGAGTTAATCAATAAGCAATACCGCCGCCTGGCCAGAGAAAACCGCACTGACTCTTCCTGTCGACTGAGGGAGATGGCCCATGATGCCAATCAGCGATGGGACAATCTGCAGAAGAGGGTGTCATCCATCCTTCGCAGGCTCAAGGTACAACATTCCTACTGCTACCTTATGGAGTATTGCCATTTTATTAAAAAAAAAAAGATTCTTGAGGTGCATTTCTGGATTTTTCTTCTAACTTGAATTTTAAATCTGTATTGACTGTGACTGTTTGTCCAAATGCTAAGTCAGTGACAAATAGAGGCATGGAACAGCTTTGCTAGGCTCAATTTATACTACATACATTACATTTACATAGTGAGCAAGCATAGATGAATCTAACAGCAATGTCTCTAACTTATATATGCAGCACTTTATTACTCAGAGAGAGGAGTTTGAGACAGCCAGAGATGGCATTTTGGTTTGGCTGACAGAGATGGACCTTCAGCTGACCAACATCGAGCACTTCTCAGAATGTGACATTCAAGCCAAGATCAAACAACTCAGGGTAAGTTTTTCTCAATATTTCTGACCATAATAGTCCACTGTGCATTTTCAAACACTTACATATTTCTCTACTCTTTAATGACTGTCACCTACGTTTGTATATGTGCAGCATTAGACTGTTTTTAAACAATGTAAATTCTCTAGACTGCTTAAACACAACCTTTTTTATTTTCATTTTTGAAGTAAGTTTGTTGTGCCCTAATATTGTGAGATAACTATCACAGTTAACTGTGTGTTTAGCTTTAAAAGCTTTTCCTACTTTGGTTTCGCAGTCATTTCAGCAGGAGATTTCTTTAACAACAGCCAAGATCGAGCACATCTTCCACCACGGCGAGGCACTGATAGAGAAGAGTGAGCCTCTGGATGCTGCTGTGATTGAGGAAGAGTTGGAAGAGCTGCAGCGGTACTGTCAGGAAGTGTTTGGTCGAGTGGAGCGCTACTACAAGAAACTCATTCGCCTTCCAGTAAGACCTCAAGAGACTCTGTCAGGTGTTTGGATGGGGTCCAAATGTGGTTTTTCCATCTCTAAAATTCTTTGTCTTTAGCTTGCAGATGATGATACTGAAGTGTCATTGTCGGATCGTGAGCTGGAGCTAGAAGAGCCCTGTGATTTGTCCAGTCTGCCATGGAGTGAACGCTTTGGGGATGGCTTTTTGTCCCCTCTGCCTTCTTCTGGCCGCTCAGCCTCCTTGGCTGCCCAGCTCAGGACAGAGCGCTCAGGCAGGGACACCCCAGCAAGTGTAGACTCCATTCCTCTGGAGTGGGACCATGACTACGACCTGAGCCGTGGGCTTGAGAGTGCTAGCAGGGCTCTCAGAGAGCACCAGAGTGAAGAGGGAGACTTCCTTCAGCGCCCTGCCTCGGGCTTGTCAGGTAGGTTTCCATAGCATTGCAATTTTATGCTTGAAGTTAGAAAGATTTTTTTCAAATTAATAAACTTTTCTTCATCAAAATAGAAAATTTGCCAAAAGGTACATGTAAAAGTGTAAGATCTGTTAGAAGAATTCAGAAGAAAGAGATTTCTTTAACCTGAATTTAAATTCCTGTGTCATCATGCATCAGTCATCTGATGTCCACATGTGCATGGCACCTTTTGAGGAGCCAAAAAATGACCCATATGAACAGAAAAAAGAATAATAAAGGAAAAATGCATAGGAAAAACACTGTCTGATTACACAGTCAGTGTAGCAAGTCATTTCTACCGGATGTTGCATCAAAAAGGCTGAAGAGAATAGATGAATACGAGGATAATCAGTTCACTTAGTCAAATAGTGTAACTTCCACTGCTGAATGTATGTACTGTATAATGTTTCTTCCAGATGTAGTGATCCCAGAGAGCCCTGAGGCCTATGTTAAACTAACAGAACAAACACTGAGGTCCTCCACTGGTAGGCAACAGCAGACCCCAGCATGCCACGTGTTTGGGGACAGAAATAATAGACACACTCTTAGTGATAAGGCACTAGTAGTCTGTTCATCAGCTTGGAATTTGATTTGTGTTGATTTAATCTCTTATGCACACTTTGGGCACAGATTGCACCGTGGCAACACTTTCTAACACTGGGGAATAGGGTCAATTCCATTTATATTTTTTTCAATCTGCAAGTTCTGCTTTTGGCTGTAATTCGGCAGAACAGAAATGGAATTCAGCCTAACCCTTCTTTCTAACTAGCTTTCTTAATTTTGTTTGACTTTCAGTGTGCTGTGTAGCTAACCTGTTTGGATTTTTTGATGTGCATGTTTTTTGTTACAGCAAACAAGAACTGGTCTGATTCTTATAGAAAGGATTGCAGATTTGTTTGAAGTTTTTTTATAGACTCTGCTCTCATGCAGGAAAATGCCCTAAAAAAAAGGTGTTAAATGTAGATGCATCTCCTGATGTAAGGGATGCAAAGGGAGACCTGTGACTTGTTAGGCTGCAACAGGCACCACAGGTGACAAGCAGCCAAGAAAACAAATCTGCATTCCTGTCTATTCAATTTTTTGCTCAACACATCTTGTGTTTCCCTTTCTGAAAGGGGCCTTACCTTCTTTTCTGATGTTAAGCATCTTTTAAAAATACATTATGATTGAATGTTATGTAAAGATAACCGGGTGATTTCGTGTCAACAGGGGAGGCTGCCTCTGCAGACTCGCATATTCATCCTCTTGATGTCAGCCGTTTCCACCTGCAACAAACAGACAGCACCCGCAGCCGCACTTCTGCAAGCACAGAAATGGATGCTTCGTATATGGGATATGTATGTGTTACTCTTAGATACTCTTAGCTAACTGACATCTTGAAACTGCTTGTTTTTAAAAACCTTTCTGCTTTGAACCGTACATTAGGTCACAGTTAATTCTGCCTTGTCTGTTTAAATGCTATTATTGCTAGTTTTTGTTTATATTATTAAATAATGTCATATTTTCACCTTTAGTGTGGTACTCACTTGGTTTGTCAGTTTAACTATATTTGTGTTATCCTGAAGTAATATATATAATCTGAATGCACTGCTTGTAGTAACCGATCTTGCAACTATTCTGTAGCTGCGATTGTTGGGTGAGTGTCGCGGCAGTATTGACACAGTGAAGAGGATGGGCTCTGAGCTGAAGGAAGAAGAAGATACAGTGTCTGGACTGGCAGATCCCAGTAGCTCAGAGTCTCAGACTTCAGGTAATACTATACCACAACACTGTATCATATAACTATTTATTCAAGTTAATGTTTGTTAAAGGGAAAAAATTAAGCATATGAATGTTGCCAGACTTTTGTACAGTTGAATACAGCACTGGTAAATTACTTTACACACTCTAGTTTTGTCTCATCTTTTTATTTCCTCTTTTGTCGAACACCCTTTAATCTAGGAGTGATTGAGCGCTGGGAGCTCCTGCAGGCTCAGGATCTCAGCAAAGAAATGAGAACAAAGCAGAACCAGCAGCAATGGCAGCAGCTGAACTCTGACCTGAACAATATTTGGACTTGGCTGGGTGAGACGGAGGAAGAGCTGGAGCAGCAGCGGAGACTGGACCTCAGTACGGACATCCAGACAATTGAGCTGCGCATCAAAAAGCTCAAGGTATTGTTTCTCTTTTAGAAGTAAAGTCAATGTATTTTTTACTTTTTCTACTGTATGTAACTTCTTGTTTTCTTGTGTTGACTTTTTCAAATATAAATATTTTAGTATTACTTTTTTAGTACATCTTGGTGATAGATTGCAGAAATAATGCATTTATACAGACACTTCAGTAATAAAGAATTTGTAAAGTTATAAATTGATTATTATCTTATTATTTCTAAGAAGGTTGCCTGCTGGTTTAGTTGAAATCCAAGAAGTTTTAAAATCATGTATCATCTCTAAATGCAGTGGTGATCATTTCTATCAGTTATATGAGAGTCAACATAGCAAATAGATATCTTTGGTTAGTTTTATTGGCTTATAGTCTTTGTTCTTGTCAACTGTTTTCTTTCATTGTTGTCAAATTAGTATTTTTTAACATAATTTATGCATAGCCTGCATTCCTTAAACTGTAAAATGTATGTCTTTGTTTACAGGAGCTGCAGAAGGCATATGACAAGCGCAAGGCTATTGTGCTTTCGATCAACTTGTGCAGTGCTGAGTTTCTGCAGTCAGACACAGACGAGACTCGAGAGCTACAAACCAAACTGAAAGACATGAACAACCACTGGGATAAACTAGGCAGCTCACTGGAAGAGTGGAGATCTTCCTTACAGGAAGCTCTCATGCAATGTCAAGTGAGTCCTGGTCAAGTTCAACTGTTCAAACAAATCGACTGGTTTTTGATTATGAATTTCCTCATACCATCCAGTAGTTGAGTCTTTAAATTGTTGAACTGCATCTGACCAATAGGATTTTCATGAGATGAGTCATGGTCTGCTGCTTTGGTTGGAAAACATCGATCGCAGAAGGAATGAGGTGGTTCCCATTGATCCGATCCAGGACAGTGACACTCTCCATGAGCATCATAAAACACTCACGGTACTGAGCTGTAACATTAGTTTCAGATATTACTTATGCCTCAGCTACTAAACCACAGTTTAAATCAAATAAATTTAAACAAATAAAATGAAAACACTGAAAAAAATCTTCTGTCCTTCAATCAAAATGTATCGGTTTTATAGTGCCACAATTAAAATTTACTTAGAGCAAATATGGTGCAAGAGGAAATGTAAGTATTTGTAGTACTTCTACTGATTTTTAAATTTATCTCTTAAAATAATATTCCCTGCAGCAAATCCGCCAGGAGCTGCTAGACTCACAGCTTAAAGTTGCTTCACTACAAGACATGTCCCTTCAGTTGCTGGTCAACTCGCAGGGCAGTGACTGCCTGGAGGCCAAGGAGAAGGTTCATGTCATTGGGAACCGCCTAAAACTGCTGCTAAAGGAAGTAACACGAGACCTCAGAGAGCTGGCCAAGATTCTGGACATCACAAGCAGTCAACAGGTATGACATCACTCACTTATGTAGCTTTCCAGTTTTTCCTGTATACCCCCAACTTGATATTTTACAACCAACCTTTCATATTTACTATATATTTTATATAAAAAATTACAGGTTCCTCTGTTTTCACTGGTACTGGCAATTGTGTTATTCATGCCATTAATGTACAATAAGAAGAAAGGTTGGGCTTATTCTTGTGGAGGTACAAATTGTCAGAATCTAGTAAGGCCATTATTATTTTACATATTTAGTTATATTGTTCTCACTTAGAGCATATTTCTAAACTGAATCAAAATTCCATCTGTGTATGTAAGTTATTGTTTCAGCACAGGGACTGTCTGGTTGCACAGGACAGGAGGGCTAGACAAATAGTCTGGCTGCTGAATAAATTGTGTCTACATTTAATGGATACTTGAATGATTACCTGTGCTATTAATCTTCTCAGTTTCTTTTAGTACTACTCACCTGTGTAGTCTAATGCCTTTCTTAGGGGCAGTGAATGTTTTTTTACTTTTATTTTTACTTGTGCTTTTTATTTATTTTGTTTTCTAACATAGATTTAAGAAATATATTGTTATTGACTATAAAATGAAAACTTTTTTGGAGAGGGATATATTTTTGGACCACACCTGGAAAACGGGCCATTATTTGCTCGCTACTCATGGGCATTGCATTGGCTTTCTCTCTCCTTGTGTGTGTGTGTGATTGTTTCCAACATCAGGATCTGTCTTCTTGGTCATCTGCTGATGAGCTGGACACATCCGGCTCCCTCAGTCCTGTATCAGGAAGGAGTACTCCTAGTCATCGACGATCGGTAATGTTTATCCCTACCTGTACATGCTGCTCTATGAGAACCAGGTGTTTGGTAACCCCTAAGGCGCATACAGTAACGTGCCCCAAATGCCCCAGTGAAGGCCAGATTCACCCCTGTCATTCCAAGAGCTCTCCTCACACTCCTCAAATCTTTCTTCACCTCCACAACCTGCATTACACTCCTTCCCTCTGGATTCTGAACTATTTTCCAGCCTTTTATTCTTCTTGCATGTTGTCAGTCTCCAGACAACTAGGGATTTCTTTCTTTCTAACCTTTCTATTTCTTCCTTCCTTTACTTGGGAGACTTTTCAATTCTGCCCTGTTAGTTTCTTTTCCCTTTCCAGTATCTCTGAAAACTTTGTTTTCTGAGACTTTCCTCAAATATCTTATTTCTCTAGATATGTTTTTATCCTTGTAGTGCTATACCTAGGATTACTGGCTATAATGTAAATGCTAAATTTAAAATGTACCATAGAACATGTTGTTGGTTTAATGAGCAAGCATGACATCAACAACAATGAGAGAACTTTATGTTCTCATTTTTCAACTGTACATCAGTCCAAATAAGCATGTCCCTGCTTATACTGTGTGTATGTTACTAAATGTCACTGTTCCAAAGAAATTCATACATCACATTGCATAATTTGTAGCTTCCTATTTGCAGTCCCTGTATTACATTCCCAACTTGAAGCAATTCAAAGTAGTTGTGCACTTTGAAGAGCCAGATTCCTTATTATTACAGGTTACAAAATCACTTTCATATATGATTTTGTTGCTGCTCTTCTTTCATTTTGGGTTTTCTTTTCATCAATAGCTTTGTCTTGATTTGCCTGGACTGAAACATACTTTCTTTCTTTTACCTCCCCCCCCTGTTCATTGCAAACAGCAACGGGGCAAATGTAGTCTGTCACAGCCTGGACCCTCTGTGAGCAGTCCACACCACAGGTACCTTTCTGTTGGTTTCTAGCACACCCAGAAGATAATGGAACTCATCAGCCCATGATGCACTTGGAGACCAGTTAATACTTAATAATAAGGAATTCAAAGAACAACGAATCTTAATTTCAGTTTTTAATGCTTATGCCAAACTAGCAGCTCATGATAGTGAATTCCATCATCTTCTGTAAGTCTAGATGCTCTGTGTAGGCTAGGTGATGAGGTGAGTGGCAGTCCACACATCCTAGACAAGAGTTTCACAAGGAATGGTGCAAGGCCTCTTCTCCGCCAATGTCCTTGGCTGCTTAATATCGCTAACCAGAGGGCATTTCTGATGTATAACACAAATATTTCTCCACATCTAACTCCTCCATTTTTACTCAGCATACGCACACCCTTTTGCTCTCAAATTGCCGAGCCAGTAAATGTCTGCAATGAACAATGCAAAGGCTGCAGTTTCTCTTTCTCTCTTGCGCTACTTCTCTCTCTTGTGTGTGACATTTCTTCTTCCTCTACTTCTGCTATCTCACTGAGTATCCACCATCTCCCCCCTCAGTCTGTCATCTGTGAGTCTTGCCTCTCAGGTCTCCATTTGTGAAATGGTAAAGGGGCACTTTTGGTAACACAGAACAAGTTGAGTGTAAATCATCAGTTTGTTCATGCATTCTTGAATTGAGGATTATATTTAGAGAACAAGGCAGGCCTAATTTGTCTGAATTCAAATGAATACTGAATTCATTTTTCACAGTAGGCACTTATGTAAGCTTCTGTATAATTGCTTGTAACTGGCCATCTCTTCTGTTTTTGAGGCTATAAGAAGGCAGTTTTACTGAGGGTGGTGGTGACTGAAAATGGCACACTACTACTTATAGTATGACATTTTGTGAATTCGCTTATTTATTTATGGTTCTTATGTAGACCCTGGAAGAAGCTGGAAACAGCTAGTGTGTCTGGCTCTTTCCTCCTACTCCGGTGTTTATGCTAAACTAGGCTCTCTCTTCCGGCTCCAGCTTGCAGCTGTTTAACATTTTTCTTTATAAAATGGTATCAATCTTCTCATCTAACTTTAGTTTACAAAATGAATTGGAATTCCCAAATTGTTGCTATAAGAAAGTATAGCTAAATACCTGGTCAAAGAAGCTCTTTCTAATTGCTGTGTTCTTCCTGCCTCGGCATGCTTTGCATTTTTCAACAGGACACAAATATCAAAGTTGTTAAAGAAGAAGAATATCTTCAAATTTAGCTGTTACTTGCAGCACGCCTTTTGTCTTTTACTCTAACACCTTTTGCAAAAGAATGCAAGCTCATGTATTAAATGTTTTTGTCTGGTGCAGGATTGCAATATGTATGCCTTGAAAATTGTTTTGTGACTGTCTTTGTAATTGTGTTTATCCACCCAGTCTCAGTCAGCATGTAGATCACAATGTTAAACATTGTCTAACATTGCATTACACTGTGTTGGCAATGTCTTTCGAACACAGCATGGTGCCTACATTAACGCACTGCCATGCAGTTTCACTGTTGCTGAACTGAGATCTTATTTGGATTGAAAATAGGCAGACAACACTTAAACAATGAAGCATATGAAGAGAATTTTATTAAATCAGGATGTTTTTCAAGTGAAGTGTGTTTATTGGATTAGAAAATTTAATTTGCTTGTAGGTTTTACTCAGCCTATTTTTGTAACAAAGAGAGACAGTTTTGTACATTTAAGGTTGGTGCTATAATATGATTACAAAGCTGGGAAAGCACAACCATGTTTCCAACAAAGAAGAGAGTATGTGTAAAACGTAGATGAAAATAGAATGCAATGATCATTTAAACTCGATATTCAATCTAAACAGATCGAATGATTAAACTCAATTAATTTTTTTGTAAAATATTTAATTATATAGTTTTAAAATATTCATGTTTAATTTCATTTTGATGCCAGCAACATGTTTAAAAATGTTGAGACAGGGACATGGTTACCATTGTGTTGCAGTTTTCAAAATCAGATGTTATAGTATTTACTTTTAAAGCCCCAAAGGTTTTCAAAGGTTATGACCCAGATTCTTTACTGAAAAGCCATGCTGTTGAAATAAGTTCAGAATGTGGTTTTCTGTTGTCTTGCTGAATTAAGCAAAGAGAGACAATTTCTTGATGGCAATAGCTGCTGCCCCAAAACTTCTATTTATCTTCCAGCGGCAACAGATGTTCAAGTTACAACCAGCCATGTGTCCCTATGTGCCCTCTTAACATAATAGATGCTGACTTTTAAACTGTATACTAACAAGCTCATCCCTCTCCTTTTTAGCCCAAAGGACCCAGTATCCACTATTTTAATAAAGAATTTTGCATTTTGATTGATAAGGCCACAGTACACTTACAGTTTAAAAAGCAATTTCTTTGTTTTAACGTGTGTTGGGTGTTTTAATTTGTTTTTTTAAGTAAATATAGGGTTTAAATGATTTACAAACCATTGCATTCTGGTTTTATTTATATGTTACACATCACCATAGCCTTTTTGGAAACAATTTTGTAGTTAATCAGATGAGAGAGATTTTGAATGTCCTTGTTCATAGACATGTTGAACTAATCTTCAGTTTGTGCTGCACTGTTAATGCGTGTGTGTGAGCAGGTCTCACGACGTTGGATCCGCTTCCTTCCCTTCTGATTCGGAGACACCGTCAGCTCATAGGTCAGCGTTTCTGTGGCGCGTCTTCTGGGTCGCACTGCCTTTCCAGCTCTTCCTGCTCCTGTTAGTGGTCTTTGCCTTTCTGCTGCCAATGTCTGAGGAGGACTACTGTGCTCAGTCCAACAACTTTGCTCATTCCCTGTACCCAATGCTGAGCTATACCAACGGACCACCTCCAGTGTAGATTTAAAAACATTTGATTTCAGCATTCTTGAGCCAGTATGACCTCAATAGGAATCATGTTGATATCCTTCAAATGGTTGTATGTTGGGAGCAAAAAGTAATCTTGGTCATCCATTTTTAACACAGAATAACAGCTGCCATCTACAGTTATTATATTTGTGTGTAGCACATAGGGTCAGTCATCTCACTATGTTACTCGGTGTAATGCTGTGTCAGTTAATTAGCATATTTGGTGTAACAAAACTGGAGAGCCCGGGGTTCTTTGCCACAGTCAAAACCTGCTGGATGAGTCAAATGTGGACACAGTAGTGTGTACATGTTTTATTTCTCTGAAGAGAGCTGTCAGTGGATAGCACCAAAGTTAAATGCTGAAATATAGCCTGTGAATTTGCTTGTAACTAAAAATTTGTAAACAACAAAAACATTTAATATATCTTACATTGCAATTATTTTTTTACCTGTATTTTGGCATGCAAGTTTAATCTGCGCTTTTATTGACATACATCTGTCATTGTGTCTGTGGTAATCAGTCCATTTTTAACTTCAAATACACTGATTCATGGAAGTCATTTAAGCCAAGTCAAGTGATTTAAAAGTCAGTCAGACACAGTGCAAGAGTTTAACCTGTAACAATCATCCATGGTCTTTATACATTCTGCTGTTTTATTTTTTAAATATATTAAATACGTCTTTAAGATTGAGAAATATGACATATAGAACTATTGCATATTTTGTATGACTGTGAGCTCAGTATCAAATGTATAACAGTCCAAGATTATTTAACGTGTATATAATGAAAAAATAATAAGAGAAATGTATGTATATGCGACTCTCAAAAACAATGAATGCCAAAACTTCATTCTAATATTTGTCATTTTATTTGTGAGTTTGTATTTCTATTATTTGACCAGTTGTTTGTTGCGTCATATTTATACTGATTTACCCATGATAACACAATACAAAAACACAATTTTTAAGCTGTTATTTTTTATGCTTAAGAATATGTATTTCATGTTCTTTTAGAAGATAAATAATATGGCCAGTATTTCTCTACATTACAAGTGACCTTTGGCATGAATGGACTGAATGCATTTTAAGTTTGATGGGGAACTACATCCTCTGTACAAGCAGATCTTGAGGTGGTAACATCTAAGGTGGGGTTATCAGAAAGATTTTGGAGTTGTTGCAGGTGAGTCCTCTGGTGAGTAGGGCAGTGCCAGGGCATATTAATGTGATGATGAAGGTGGTGATGGTGATAATGACTGTGAAGAAGGGTCTCAAGTAATTTGATGATTTCATAATTTGGAAGAGCCAAAGCTGTGGTGTCCAGGCCAAACATCTGAGAAACTGCCATCCGGAAATCCACGAGCTGAAAAAAGAGAAAAAAATAGTGTTTCAGTTTGGAGGCTTTAGCTACTTTGAAACTTTAAAGTCATCTGCCTGTTGACATGATTCGTTTTAGACCAACACTTAACAGCTAATTAGCACATTAACATTAATTGATTTCTTGGCCACTTGGGGGAAGCAGAAGCAGACTGTGCACATAACACTGTCATAACTTCACTTGTCCTTTACCATGAGACCAGAAAAAAACTTACAAGTAAATTTAAATGGTTCAAAGGCCAATTAAAAATATCAACACTAGGATCAGCTTACCTGCTTTAAAAACTTTACATCCTGTGACATTCCTCAGATGATAATCAGTAAATAAATGAGCTATATGACAACTCACAGACATCTGCTGTGCAAAGTCCTGATGTGAATGAAATCATGGAAAACAGCTTTTCCTATTTATTATTCCACTTTTACCTCTCTCTGCCTCTCAGACAGCTTAGCCAGGCTCTGTTTGAGGGTATGGATTTCCTGCTGGTCCTCTCTTATCTTCTTCTCTTGGCTTTGCAGGTCTGAGCTAACTGTGCTCAGCTTTTTCTCCACCTTTGCCTTCCCATCCACCAGTTGATCCAGCTTCTTTTTCTGCTCATGCATGGTCTGATTCTGTTCCATGACTTTCAACTTGGCATGTTAGACACAGCAGAGACCCAAGCGGGTGTTGGTGTTTAGTGAAACGACAGTGATTTTATTTAATTATGTCAACTAAGATACTCTGACCCTTTGAAAGCATGCATGTTGGTTTCAAGATTAATGTGAATTCTATAATTGATTCAGAATTACTGTACAATGACCCACCAACACATACCCCAGATTTAACACAAATAAACCAAACATTATGAGGTGCAAATCCCTCTAGGGTGAATATGGGTCCGAACCCTTCTCCCCTCTACCTTGAGGTCACTGGTGTGGGAGAGCTGGGCCTTGAGCTCGGTGTTGGACAGCTTGGTGGCTTTCAGTTCACCTTGGAGACGCTCCAGTTTTTTCTGCAGCCTCCTGGCCTCTAGATGTGCATCATCTCGTTCCACAGCTAATGCTGATCGGGTCCTCTTCTCCTCCTCCAGCTCTGAAACCTTTTTCCTCAGGAGCTGGATATGGAGTCCTTTGCTCTCTATTTGGTCCTTCTGTGACCTCAACTATCGGGAATGAGAATATTTTAATCTTTTCAAGCAACACCGTGTTTGTTTTTTTATTTGTGCATTTAGAGGTGAACTATATCTGTGATCAATATCACTGTGCACTTGCACAAAACTTGTGATTGATCCAGTGAGAATTTTCCAGATGCAAGTAGTTGTGTATGTTAGGTTAGCTACCTTTCGCTGCAAGCTGTAGGTCAGACTTTTACTTTCCACCAAAGCAGTTCCCTCTTGTTTGATGAGTTGTTCAGCACGTGACAGAATGAGTTTTAAACTCATTTCAAAACCAAGATCAGCATCAATGTCGTCAACCTTCATTGTCTTAGACAGCTGTTCCAAGAATTCCCCATACTGTTAAAAAAAGTGAGACAAATCATAACAATGTATCCCTGACCCAGATACTTTTTATTATTCATTTACCTGTGTCTGTAACTTATTTGCTTACCCATTTGCTGACACGACTTTACTCACATGCTGTTTGTTGTGTTGCAGCTGGTCACGATGCATTTCTGTTGTCAGCAGTTCAGTCTCTAGACATTGCAGTCTTCCCCTCAGGTCCTGGACTTGCTGCTCTGCGAGCTGAGCTCTCTGTTGTGTACTGTGCTGAAGCTCTATCTGCTCACTCAGCTTTTCAGAGACACAACGCAGCCTCGCTTCCATCTCTGACAAGTTCTGCAGGGCCAGAACAGTCCAAATGTGCAGTTACAAAAAATGTTGGGTGGATACACCTTTTTAATCTTACAGTATGACTTAATTTTTGACAAATGGAACTCCAAGAGGTAACATAAAAGATACAAGCAACTACATAAATCTTTTCCAGTGAGATATATACACTACCAGACAAAAGTTTGGACACACCTTCTCATTTAATGGTTTTTCTTTATTTTCATGACTATTTACATTGTAGATTCTCACTGAAGCCACCAAAATTATGAATGAACAATATGGAACTATGTAGTGAAGAAAAAAGTGTGAAATAACTCAAAACATGTTTTATATTTTAGATTTTTCAAAATAGCCACCCTTTGCTTTGATTACTGCTTTGCACACTCTTGGCATTCTCTTAATGAGCTTTATGAGGTAGTCACCTGAAATGGTTTTCACTTCACAGGTGTGCCTTGTCAGGGTTCGTTTGTGGAATTTCTTGCCTTAATGAGGTTGGGACCATCAGTTGTGTTGTGCAGAAGTCCGGTTGGTACACAGCTGACAGCCCTATTTGACAACTGTTAGAATTCATATTATGGCAA
>VUQH01058930.1:0-13833 GCA_015106775.1 Etroplus canarensis
TGCCAAAGAGTTCAATCTCTGTCTCATCAGACCAGAGAATTTTGTTTTTCATGGTCTGAGAGTCCTTCAGGTGCCTTCTGGCAAAATCCAGGCAGACTGCCATGTGCCTTTTACTAAGGAGTGGCTTCTGTCTGGCCACTCTACCATACAGACCTGATTGGTGGATTGCTACAGAGATGGTTGTCTGGAAGGTTCTCTCGCCACAGAGGAATGCTGGAGCTCTGACGGAGTGACCATCGGGTTCTTGGTCACCTCCCTGACCAAAGCCCCTTCTCCCCCGATTGGCTGGCCAGCTCTAGGAAGAGTCCTGGTGGTTCTAAACTTCTTCCATTTACAGTTGGTGGAGGCCACTGTGCTCCTTGAGAGCTTCAAAGCAGCAGAATTTTTTTGTACCCTTCCCCAGATTTGTGCCTTGAGACAATCCTGTCTTGGAGGTCTACAGACAATTCCTTTGACTTTATGCTTGGTTTGTGCTCTGACATGCACTGTCAACTGTGGGACCTTAAATACACAGGTGTGTACTTTTCCAAATCATGTCCAGTCAACTGAATTCACCACAGGTGGACTCCGATTAAGCTGTAGAAACATCTTAAGGATGATCAGTGGAAACAGGATGCACCTGAGCTCAATTTTGAGCTTCATGGCAAAGGATGTGAATACTTACCTACATATTCGTGATTTCTTGATTTTTCATTTTTAATACATTTGTAAACTTTTCGAAAAACTTTATTCACATTGTCATTATGGGGTATTGTATGTTGAATTTTGGGGGAAAGAATGAATTTAATCTGTTTTGGAATAAGGCTGTAACACAGCAAAATGTGGAAAAAGTGAAGCACTGTGAATACTTTCCGGATGCACTGTACATCATGGCAGGCCTCACTACTATCTTGCAAACCTTCCCTTTCATTCCTGTTGCTATCCTTAAGTCACAAAGCACCCCTGACACTCGTCTCCACCCACTTCACTCTGCCTGCGCTCTCTTCTTTACTTTTCTTGTGGTCTGTCCATTGCATTATATCGTTGAACCCAGGTATTTATACTCATCCACTTTCACTACCTCTACTCCTTTCATCTTCACCATTCTACCTGCCTCCTTCTCATTAATGTACATGTACTCTGTCTTGCTTTTACTGATTTTCATTCCTCTTTTCTCCAGTGCATACCTCCCCCTCTGCAGGGTCTCTTTCACCTCCTCCCTACTCTTACTACAGATCACAAGGTTCTCTGTGAACATCATAGTCCACAGAGACTCCTGCCTGAACTCATCTGTCAGTCTAACATATGCTGTCTCAAGATCCACAAAGGCACAGTGCAACTCCTTTTTCATCAGCACTCTCAAAGCAAACATTGCATTTGTTGTACACTTTCTCGGCATGAAGCCACACTGCTGCTCGCTGATGTTCACCTCTCTCGCTGTGTACTTATACCTCTACCTCTCCTTTGCTCGGTGTTGCATTGTTAGGCAGTTGTAGTCTCCTCTGTTCAGTGTGTGTTTTCCAGCTCCCTGTGTTGTTTATGCCTGGTGTTTTAGCTTATGGAATTTGTTTATTTAGGGACGTTTAGCTGAATTAAACCATGTTTAAGTTTCCTCATTTTGCTTCCTGGAGTCCTGCATTTGGGTCCCCACTCTCCACACATACGACAAATACATTTACTGCATAAAGGGTATTTAGCTATACAGTATGCTGTCTAAATTGCTCTTTATACCTGGTAAAATATTGTACATGTTTGGACTACTGTGTCTAAAGGGATGTCAAAGTTTCCTGTGCTCTTGGGTTTTTTTGCAATTTCTCTGAGCACTGCATGGTCTGACCTTGGGGTAAATTTGCTGGGACATCCATTCCCAGTAAGATTGTTGCTCCAGAGCAGCAAACTGACAAAATATTTGCATGTGTGTATGATTTGCAGCACCGCATATTATAACCATCTATCCATCTTCTTCTTCTTATCCAGTTCAGGGTTGTGGGGGTACTGGAGCCTATTTAGCTGCAGTAGGGCAAAAGGTAAGGTCCACCCTGGACAGGCTGTCAGTTCAGTGCGGGGTCAACATAGAGAGACAGACAACCGTTCACACCCACATTCAATTTAGAGTTGTTAGCCTAAATCCTTTGCATATTTTTTGACTGTGGGAGGAAGCCAGAGTACCCAGAGATAACCTGCACAAGCATGGGGCCCAAGCTGGCCAGGAGATTTGAATCTGGATTTGCTTGCTATCAGTGCTATGGCCAGAGTTTTGAAATACTGAGGTCAGCCTATGCGCAATTAATCCTTGCGAGCCAAAAATTGAAGCTTCAGGCTGCTCTAAACACTCAGTTTCAGATAGTGTTTTTTAACACTCCTGGTGAGCACATTGGCCTCACCCACCTTCTGTTAAAAACATTTTGTTGACAGGGGCAGCCCATCAGGGGAAAGTTGGCTTAAAGGCAGAAAAGCTAAAATGGCTTAGTCTCTAGACAAATGATGAACTGAGGGGCTGCACAAAGACCCAGCATAAGAGTGATAAGGATTATTTTGAACTTAATTTAAGCAATATTCCTCTAGTAGAGTCCAAGGATCAGGCATGTAAGAAGCAGTCAAAAAGTCATAAACGAGAACGACACGAAATCTGAGGAAATCTGCAAACAGACACAAGGGAAAAACAAACTGTAAAGCAAAAAAACACAAGGAAAACACAGAAATTGCTCCAACACTTTACTCAGGGTCCCAACTGGATAATTGATAGCAACTAGGGTAACTGGGGCAATACAGCCTATCACAAAAAGATGGTATGTAGAATTAAGAGGAATTAGACAAGATGAGTGATTCAAAAATTACACAAAAAAATTAAAAAAACAAAACAAAGCAAAGAAGCTGAAAACAACAATGTCTGTTTCTTTACTTAATGTTTATTTCCCAGTTCTAATTAGCATACTAATACTTGTTAATTAGTACTGAACACATTAATGTGCAATTAAAATTTTACAGTTAATTGTACAATTAAAACTTTGTAAGGACTTTTTACATGAAGGTGGTGGAGGACATGAATGCAAGCACTAAAATTTAAGGCAGTCCGTTCAATATTCACATTTCTCTTAGAACAAAAATGTCACCAAGTCATTAGGATGCATCATCTTGCTCACATTAAAATGTTCTTAATCCATTTTGTAGGTGTAAAGATATCACAAGAAAAAAGAATAGCCTGGTGTTACTCCAGGTAGATGCACTTAGCATGGCAAAAAAGATCTACCTTTTCTTCCAACACCTAGCCTTTCAATGGTCCACTCAATCAGACTGGACAAAATTCAATGTAACATTTAAACTCTCCTTTTTCACTCAGTACCAAGACATTCATTAGCATTATGGGTCAACCCTGAAGTTGGCATACCATCTGAAAGCAGCAATAGCCCACCATGAAACCACTCTCAAGAGAATAGTGGCATTTAACTATGACGCACAAGCCAGCTGTAATCCACCACCAAGAGGTAAAGGAGCCAAATGGGAAAAAAACATTTTTTAATGCATGGTGATCCTTCATCAACTCTAATCAGTACAGAAAATGTAAGAAATATATGTGTGTGTGTGTGAAGGAGAGAGATGCAGTTATGCCCAGTGTTTGAACAGGCTTATGTCAGGTCTGTCGGGGACCAAATAATATCAGCCTCTACAGCCCTTCTCATCATCATGCCTGCTCCCTTTGTTGATTCCTGAGTAGTATGGGATTGCTTTAAATATTTATTCATATTGAAGAGAAATTCTGCTATCAGAAGCAGAAAACACAACAGTTTAAGCATCTCAGAGTCTAGCTTTCAGATCTGTTATGCTCTGGATAACACAAGTGTCATTTGAGCTGAAGGACATGCTGTGCCACAGCTGAAAACAATGGATGTGGCTAATCTTCAGAGCAGAATTTTTGCTCCTCAGTAATGACTTAAAGCCAACAGAGATTTTGTAACAAACTCATCACAACATGCTTCCTTTAACAGCACAGAATCAGAGCTAAAATCTGGTGAAGCATTTTTTCTAATAGGTTAAATAGTGATATTGTAAAAATTAAACTCAAACTTACACAGAGAACAATGCAAATACAACGCCCACAATCTGGAATAAAGATACACATTACAAAAAAGTTCACCAACACCATAAAAACTGAACACAGTTAGCCTAAACTATTTAAAATGTACCATAGAAAATTTAGAAAAATTATCCACCACATGATCTACTAGAGGAGCAGTTTCTGCAGGTGAAGTTTGCCCAACAAATCAGAACAGAAAATTTCAATACCACAGACTAACAAACAATTTTATTTTGCTTGAAATGCACTGTGCAGCTTTTAAAAATCACATTACATTATAGTACACAGACATGAAGCTGGTGTTCTTCTCAGTGTGAATGAGCAGGTGCTATTTAACTGTCTTACTCCACAACATGTTTACAGGTTGAAGAGGTACTAATTGAAAGACATTGACTGGATCCACGGGCTTTAGTCCAACTTTTCATTTGTGAAGTTGTTTTTTTAATTACTGTTTCTCCTCAGTATCCCGGATCAAATGCCACATTTAAGGGTTACACAAATTACAATATGCCAATAGTGGCCTCATTAATGCTTTCAGGCATTGCTATTATAGCCTTTCTTGACTTCCAGTGTTATCCGTGTTGTTTTTTGTGCAGGGTATTTCCATTTCATATTGGTGTAATCTTCATGATAAGGAAATTTTTTTTCTACCCATACCTTGGAAGTAAGACCATGAAGAAATTGCGATACACATAATTTGTATAAGGATGTTTGCTAGCATGTCTGTTAAAATTTTCCAGGTGACGTATGGATAAAGGTAATAGACCTGTTTCATGGCAAAGTTGTCACTGTAGCAAAAAACGCATAGGCGTAACAATAATGTCTGGGCTCTGTTAAGTGCCCCAGTAAGCGATAATAGAGAACCAGCATGCATAAAAGCAGGGCCTCCCTAAGTGGAATGCAGCTAGTGTTAATGCACCTGTATTTTCTCTCCTGTGATGAGTCAAAATACACTTTATGAACTAAAGTATTGGTCCACGTATACATCACACCTACAGGAGCTTTTATGAATTCCCATTCTGGGCAATAAATATGGAGTTGGTTCCCCTTTGCAATTATAACAGCTTCCACTCTTCTGTGAAGGCTTTCAACAGGATTTTGGAGTGTGTTTGTGTGAATTTTTGCTCAGTCATCCAGAAGAGAATTTGTGAGGTCAGTCACTGATGCTGGATGAGAGGGCCTAGCTTGTATTCCCCTTTCTAGCTCATTCCAGTGGTGTTGGATGGGGATAAGGTCAGGGCTCTGTGCAGGCCACTCAAGTTCTTCCACACCATCCAACCATGACTTTATGGACATTGTTATCGGCACTGTCATGGTGGAACAGAAAAGACTTTCTGTAAAAAAAAGTTGGAAGCCTAGAATTGTCCAAAATGTATTGGTAAGTTGAAGCATTTCATGTCACTGAATCTAAGGGGCCCAGGCCTCCACCAAGCTTTGCAGTTGACACAGTGCAGTCAGGCATGTAATGTTCTACTGGAATTTACCAAACCCAGACTTTTTCATCAAACTGCCAGATAAAGAAGCATGTTTCATCACTTCACAGAACACATTTCCAGTGCTCCAGAGTCTAGCTGGTGGTATCCTTTACACCACTCCATCTGATCCTTGGCATTATGCTTGGTGCTGTAAGACAGCTACTTAGCCATGGAAATACATGACAAGAAGTTCCTGGGGCACAGTTTCTGTACAGATGTTAATACTAGAGGAGGTTTGGAACTCTGCAGATATTGAATCAGGAGAGCATTGGTGGTGACTTTTACATAATATGCCCCTCAGCACTCAGTGACCTCACTCTGTAACTTTATGTGGTCTACCACTTGGTAGCTAAGTTGCTGTGGTTCCAAAACACTTTTCAATAATAAAACTTACAGTTTATTATAGAATATTAAGGAGGGAAGAAATTTCACAAACTGACTTGTTGCAGCGGTGGCACCCTGTTATAGTACTACGCTCAAATTTAGTGAGCTGTTTAGAACAATCCATTCTTTCACAAATGTTGGGAAAAGCAGACTGCATGGTTGATTTTATGCACCTCTGGCAATGGGACTGAATGAAACACCCGAGTTCAGTGATTAAGAGGTGGGACTCGGTGTTTTTGTCCATATAGTGTATCTGCTGTGAAAAAGGTCTCTGGCAATATCTGAGAGACATTTGCAAACTTTATCAGATTTATATGTCTGCTTATGACCAACATACACTGCAGAAGCACAGAAAACAATCTTAGTTAATCAGTCCTTTTTCTTCTATTTTATTTTCTCAAATTTAATAGACATATTAACCAGAGAAGACTGAAACTTTTTCATTTTTAACCTTTCAGCTGCTTCACACTTTATAATTATAATAATTTAATGCACTGCTGTCAGCTAATAAGAAGATGTTATTGCCTGTAGAAAAGACTTTCTTTCACTTCTCTTTGGGAGTCTAAAGACCTGCTCTCCTTTTCCCGTCTAGAGGATTAGCATCTGCTGTTTCTATAGTAACTGTCTTCAATTAAGAGACAGCCAGGATCTGGCTGTTAGCCAGCAAGGTGCTAATTGATACTGGATTTCACATGGGGTGGGGGTTGAGATTAGAATTAGAGTATGAATTGAAGTGTGTATGCGTTTGAGGATGGGGGTGAGCAGACACTGACAGCTTTGGGATGTTATTAGCATTGGGAGAGACATTGCATCTGCATGTAATTATTGTGACTTTGATTGGATTGGATTTTTTAATCGCTGATCAGAAGAGAGAGAGGCGGTATCCTTATACAGAGGATGTTGGGAAATATGCAATCATCTCCTCTTTATAGGTGCATTAAAACAGCCTCTTTGCATATGTGGATGTATAATATGTGTGTCACTGGCAAGCCCTGCTTAAGACATAATGTTTTTGGTATTAAAATGCGTGGATAAATAGAAATGGGGCAACACAACTCTTTCCACTATCTTTCTTTGTCTGTCTTTATCTTGCTCTGTTCATTGTTCCATCTATCCATTTTCTTCTGCAACTATCTTAAGCTCATGGCATGAAAAATGCACACCAATGGGTCACAGTGTGCAGCAGCTGCAAAACGATGTTCTACATTAGTACTCTGAATCATCAGTAGCAGACTGTGCAGACACTGTGCTGATGACTTTTGGCGAGATAATAAATTAGCACAAAATGTTCCACAAAGCAAAAATTATCCATAAGCAACGATGAAATGGTGCACATCATGTGATGTAGTAACACACATTAAAATGCAGTGAAAATTGCACCTACAGTAAAGCACCATTTCCTCAGAAGCCAGTCTGTTCTCCAGGTGACCTCACAAAATGAGCAATGCTCAAGAAATGGATGATATAAATCTCATTTTGCTTATGCCTTGAAGGAGATTTACAGCACTCTGGCTCAATTAAAACAAAGAACTGATTATGAGAAAGAAGTCAGAGTGGGAATACAGTGGACTAAGCAGGCAAAACTATATTTATACTGCCAAGAACAATTCTTATTTTTAAAGAGGTCAGAATCATATTCTAGCCCCTGTCAATTTTTTTTTTCTCATTACTCAACTCCACAAATATTTTTTCCTGGTAATAATTTGCCTTCCTGCAAAGCATGAAAATAGAACAGAGGAAAATTGCACTTTTATCACCTAAGAAATTGCTGTTTTATGTACCTGCAAATCACATCTATATTTAGAGAGTGAAACGCTTACCAGAGGCTTTAATGTGACAGGGGCTCAAAAATTTCTCTGTATTCTGTCTTGCTTTGTAATACTGCCATCTTGCTTTTGTCTGCAGACTTTTGTCTTGCTTTTTTAGTTACCATATTTTAATGTTGAACTTTTATTATTAGGTGCTTTGCATTTTGTTTTGGGTTTAAAAAATTGCTGTCTGACAACATGCCAACACAACTCTGCAGAAGTTTCTGTAATTCACATAGATTTTAAGAGAAAAATGACATAAAGCTATATTTCCACATTATATTGTGTTTACCAGTCAAAAATCAAAATTCATATAATGTCATATAGATATTTTTATTAGAAATAAGTCACATTCATTTTGTGCTGTGAAAACTGTACATTTACAGGAGGTAAAACAGAACATAAAAAACATTATGACAAGAAAATACAATTGGGTTTTCAATACAAGTAACTCGAGGTATGAATCGGGTTGTGGGCAGGACAGAGGAATTTAAGGGAAAGGGGAATTGGCTGGTAGTACATACTGTTGAGTTACTGACAAGGTATTACAGTTACAGAAGACATGAGGTTCAATTACCCATCGCTACACAGCTGAGAGTAATAACAAACATCCTGAAGCACAGTTATGAGATATTCATAAGCTATCATTCATTCTATATTATGTTTGTTTTATCGAAGTACTATTATCTACCTGTCACAGAGAGCTCCAAATATGGAGCCTTGTGCTAACAAATCTCTAGTGAATAAATTCTTTGAATTACTAATGCAGATTTGTTACACAATATTCTCATAAAGCATCTATATGCTCAAGTACATATGAGGAAGATGGTATAAAAATTTTGAAACATTAGGTAAAAAAATCTCGGCCTAAATTATAGTATCAGTCTTGCTTGAGCATCAAGCGCCCATCATATTGCACTGTTTCACACTGATGGCTGAAAACACAAATGTGTTGAAGTTTTGAGGACCTGACGCTGCACTGGAAGTCATATCAGTGCCAGGTGCCTCTGTTCGGTCCAAAAGTCCTGCAAGGCTGAGAAACAAAAGGGCGATGATGAAAGGTCTTTCTGAACCCTTGAATCCACATGTTCAACATGGAAGAGCCTGCATCTTGTGCCAACTGAGAGGGGGGTGGTATCCCCCCTCCTCCTCACATTTCTATCCAGCATTTTCCAGAATGCACTGCTCTTCCTGTGTGAGAGTCTGTGTTCCTTCTGGTGCTGGTGTTTTGGTATTGAAGCAGAATACTGGAGGAACCAGCAAATGTTGGATAACTAACCACCACCTCTATCACCACTCAGTATTGTTTGTCCCGATGCAGTCCATATGGGCTCACAACACATTATGGGTGCACTGAATCCTTTTTTTTTTTTAAACAATAATGTCATAATTCACAGTATAACAATAAATCTTGTGCCTGACAGTTATGAGAAAGGAATAAAAATCAAAAATGTGCTATTAACTCAATAAAGACAAGAACAATGATAATCATAACACTGGCAATAATCATTGGAATTATAATACCCATGGCGATAACAACAGTGAGAAGCACTATCAGCATGATTAAGCCCTCCAGCAGAGGAGTGTTTTTTTTTTCTCAGAAGAGAGAGTCTCATTTTTCAGCTCTGGAGTAGCACTTCCAGATGTAAAGCAGGACAAACAAATACAAGAGCTGAATCAATAAAACAATAAAGATTAAATAATAAATTAACCCACTTCACAAAAGCAAAATGTGTGCACCCATCAGAGGATTGGAGCATGAAACTGGCCCCTTATGCTCTCTTGCCTTGTCCTGTTTTTGGAAGGTAACTTAGCTGGAAGAAAATCAGCCAAGAGTTCCGGCTGTACCTCCCAAGAAGCAGGGAGGACACGCCGTTTCAAAATTATTCACTTTTTCTCCAAAGCTGAGTTGAAGGAAAAAAGAAGCACAGACATGTTGACCACATCTTCTGAAACCCAGGCTGTGGGGTTCAAGAGACTCCCAGTGAAGCGTTAATGGAACCACAGACAGTCCTGGTCCGTGGACTCCACTGATCACTCCACTAACCCTTTGACCTTTAGAGCACTCTAACAAGAGATGCTCAAGTCAACACTGAAGCTACATTAAACATTCCATCACTTCCACTCCTCCGTCCCTCCTTCTCTCCCTTTCTTCTTGCTCTGGCTGAGGGTTTGAAGACATTGATTCTGGGACCTACTTTCTCACTTACTCCCTTTCTTGGCTTCTTCTACTCTAGCCATGCAGGATCCCATTCTCAAACCAAAAAGGTGACCGAGGTGAAATCAGGTGGCTTCGCTTGCCCCCTTCCTCCCCCTCAGACCTCCGTCTGCAGGTCGATGATGTCCTGCCCCACCAGAGGGATGGTGGTGCTTGTCTTCTCCCACTCCACAGAGTGCAGCTCCAGAGGTGAGGCAGCTAGAGGCTCCAGGTCTTTGCGCACCCATGCTGGGGGTGATGATGGTATTCCCCGGACTCCTTCCCATGGCCTCTCCATAGGACCCTGCTGTTTGTCCTGTAAGAGTACAAAGAGAAGTCACTTTAGTATTGCTGTCACTCATCAGCCCTGGGCAATTCCTGATCTAGTCAAAATGAAATGGCTTCATCAGAGGTGATTTTCTGATAATAACAGTCATTTTGCCATTTGGGAAAATTACTCTTCCTTGAGGCATGTGCACTATCTGATGGTGTGTCTTGACTATAAGTAGTAAATTTTGAGAGTGTGAGGTTATATATAAACACTCACGCTGTGGTTCGTTTTGTCACTTCCTCCTGAGGACACACTCCATCTCACAGACTGTAAGAAGGAAGGAAGAAAATACATCCTTATTCAAATGACCTCAAAGTTCTTGCAACCATAGTACAATACATTATGTTGTACATTGTTTTAAAAGGTCATTTTCACATTGGATATTCTTTTTTCAGCAGTAACATTGCCTCTATATTTCCCATGTATCTCTTTTGTTCTGCAGTTCCTGAAACTTCATGTACATGGAGATGGGTGATGACCATTATATTGGGATTTGTTACCTTGCTGTCAGAAGCAGGAGACTCTCTGTCTTTCTCAGCATGGTGTAGCTTCCTGTTTAGGTCCTGGAACATGTTCTGGTGGCGTTTCTTGGTGTGCATTATTTTCTAGAGTATAAATAATAAATTGAAATTAGTTCTTGCTTCTGTGCATTTATTATACATCACAAGTCATTTTGAATGTTTTTAAAGAGACAGCATCCAAACAATATTTACCTCAAAGTCCAACTCAGCATAACGAGATTTTTGTCTCTGAAAAAAGGTGTGAGAGAGAACGTTGGTTTAATTCGGGAGACTTATTAGAACATTGCAAAAGAATACCAAAAAAACTATTTCATCCTCTCTTACCTCCAAGGAGCTCATGGAAAGAGTTGAGATGGTCTCACTCTTGGACATCATTGAGTTCATGGACTCAAAGGTGTTCTCCAGGCTGCTGTGGGTGATGTGAGACTCACTGGACATGTTGTGGATGTTCTGGATGGGGGAGTCTCTCTCTGAATATGACACGCTGACCTGGTCGGGAGGGATTGACTTCATTCCAAAGGCAGCCTGAGGCTCAGCGAAGGGCCCGCCAAGGTGCATAAGTCTGGCTTGAGGCAGCTGCTCCACACTAATGTTATATTTTGTTGGGTCATCTTTGGGCTTGGACCTCAGGGTGGAAGTAGTGTTGGGCATGAGGACATAGCCGGTGCCATCAGAGACGTTGCCCTCTGCCTGAGCAAGATCAGCATCCAGCTGCTTGAAGAGCTCTCCCTCACAGACATACACAGGTTTCCCGCAGGATGGGTCGACTCCTCCTGCCAGTCGGCTTTTCTCTCTCTTCAGGGTAAGGGTGTGGCTGGAGTATTCAGGAACTGCCTGCATGTGACTCTTGCTGGGGTTGGATGGCAGGGTGTGGTAGCTTGAGCCCATGGGAAGGGGCATCTGAGGAGGAGGCATCTTCTCTTCAGAGGAGCTCTTCATTCCTTTTAAGAAAAATTGTAAGAGAGAGTTAAAAATTATAAATTACCATACCATGTCTGAGAATTTGATTCAATAAATATGTTCTCTTTTTATGCAAGATCATATTGTTAAAGTGCAAAGCTCATAGAAATTGAAATGCAAATGGAAAAATGGTTAAGGGCAAGAAGGATGCTGATGTAAAAAGGGGCTCACCTTGTCTGTTTGAATCTCCATCTTTTTCGTTATCAGACTGCTGATAAAAGAACAAAAACATTCTATCAGCATTTAATGTATGCACATATTCATTTAAGGCTAAATTCAAGAGGCACTCAAGACATTAAAAAGGCAATAAGCCAAGAAATTTACCATATGCTGGGTGTGGCCATTGTGCAGGGAACTGCCAGAGTCTCCATTTCCATCGTCCTTGCGATCGACTACTCTGCACTTTACAGCCTCTTGAACCTAATGAATGGAGGGCAAAAAATGAAGGAAATTGTCTATGTTGTAGTGCATATAACGTGATAAAAATACACAAATAAACATTCTTTTTTATTTTTTACCTCATCTTATTGAATGAGAATTTCTTACCTCTCTGCGCAGGATGCAGTGCACCATGACAATGATGAAACCCTCCAGTGAGTCGAAAACAGCAAAGAGGATCTGAAAGAGGGCTGAGCGGCGGTCTGTGATAGCCAGGACAGCAGACATCCAGGTGAGGGCCAGAAGAGGCAGAACCACGCAGGAGCTCCACAGTGATGCCCTGCAGCAGGAGAGAATATCAGATTAGTAACAACTTCAGTTCTTTGAATGTGGGGCTTGATATCAAAGCACGTCCTCAATAAACCTGTAATGGTACTGATAAGGGTGATAGGCACAATACTCAAGTGTGTTGAGAAGATCAATAAGACCTACCCAGCTCTCTCCTTCAGTTTCACATCAGTGATACCATCCTTGGATACCAGCTTGTTGAAGACTAGAATACCAATTACCATATTCACCTGTTTGCAGGAAAACAAATTCATGGATGAAACAATGTGATAATGGGTGATGAATTTACAAACAGGCATGTATTGTGATGGATTGGGATGTCAAAGTCAGAATACGAACCAAAACAACAGCTGCAGCCGGGCCTACAAAGGAATAGAGGAGTCCACCCTCAAGAGACAGCCAGCAGCTAGAATAGAGCAGGAAGAAGAATATTAATGCTTTAGCTAAGGGAAAAGTTGTCTATTGAAAAAAAAATCCAGAGAAAAGAGAAGCAGTAAAAGTGGAAGGCTTAGAGTAGACTTACTAGTTGACAGTGCCATATCCCTTAGCTTTTGTAAAACCCACAGAAACAGCCACCACCAGTGCAGGAAGGCCTGCAAGACAGAAAAGGGGAGAAAAGTTAGAGCGTTGATGACAATAAGCTATGGGAAAACTGATGCAACACAGGTGAAAAAAAGAAATGAGCATAAAGATACTTACCCCAGCCCAAGCACAAAAAGCGCTTGCGGATGATACGGTTGCGCAGACGACCAGTGACAGCCATATAGGACTGCCAAGCTTCTGTCAGCACCCAGCAGAAAGAGGAGAGGAAAAAGAAATGCAAGAAAGCAGCTACGAGAGTGCACACCACCTGTGGGAGCCCAGAAGGAAGACAGAGATAGAAAAATTAGAAATCTGTGTCAGTCCCCAAAGCAGGGAGCTTGAAAAAGACAGGTTATGATTGGCTGGAAAAGTGCTTTACCTTGTTGCGCGCTTGAGTTTGTCCAACAAGAATGAGGGCATTGGAGCATATAATGGAGAGGCAGAAGTTGATAAGGATAACGGAGCGTTCTGAGCGGATGTACCTAAAGTTTGGAAATGGTGGAAGAAAAGATTGAGTTTGGGGATGAGCCAGCAAGTGGAAGGGGAAACCAGATTACAGCATAACATTAGAGGCTGACATGGCTGAACGTTGCTTGTAGGGTTACTTACTTCCACACGGAGACATAGATGATGATGAGGAGCAGCAGGGTGAGAGAGGAGACCCCACAGCCAACGATGAGAGTCACGGATGGGAGCAGTGCCTTATCCATGATCTACAGAGAGGAGACAGGACCAAGCATGCCTCTTAGACCTGATTACCAACACACATGCACATTCATGCAGAGAAGAATCCAG
>VUQH01058935.1:14375-32150 GCA_015106775.1 Etroplus canarensis
AAAAAGAGAGACACACACACACACACACAATATATATATATATATATATATATATATATATATATATATATATATATATATGCACACAGTTCAAAAAGATAATAAATGAACACAGTTTAAAAGGGAGTGATTAATTTACAAATACATGTAACAGCATAAGTGCAATACACATAAGTTTATCATTATTCTCACATCAGTGAGAGGCAGAGAACTAGAATCAATATGCTTTTGTTATGAAAAAAAAATGCTTTTTAAAACTTTTCTTCACATAAAACTGACAGGTCATTGGGAGCCAGGATTCATCCAGAGGAGGGCTGCTCCTATTAAGTTTAGCTAAGTGTTGTTCTGCTCTGTTTCATCAAAATTCAAGTATCACTGAGGACTAGCCTGAGGGCTAGCCTGCAAACATTCGGAGCAAGGACTCACCGAAAAGCTACCGAGTTTTGGCACTATATTCAAAACTTTGAGCAATCCACATGTGTCAGTTATCTGACAGCATCTTCCCCTGGCAAACTCCTAGCAGCACCTATCATAGACACATCAAGTACAAAATAAGACAAGTTTCCTCAATGTTAGATTTAGCTCAGTTTGCTGTGAATTGTCTGCCACTAACCACATTAAATCGTGTTTATATGATTCAGTTAAATACTCTACCATTAGCAAATCTGACCCTTAATTGTACCCTGTATAAGAGCAAAATAATTAAATCGTAAATTTATTTTAAATTAAGGTGACATTTTTTTTTAAGTCTGTTTGTATTTTCATTTAAATAAAAGGTTTGATTGTAAAGAAGCAAGCAGAGCTTCTACTGGTTGCATGACATGTTTTCCACTGTACGTTCATCCACTGAAGTATGTACAAGGTTTTTTATTCTTTAGGCTGTCAAACTGATGAGTTCTTGTGGTAATGGTAGGCTGCTGATGCCCATTCATTTCTCTCTCTCAAGCAATCCCTTTATTAGGTCAGTGTTGCCTAAGAAGATCTTCGGATTGAAAGGTTTCACATGTGTATACAGTATATAGTGTGTCTTTAGCCATAAACAATTACTGTGCAATTGTGCAGTACTGTAGCAATTAAAAATATCTTTGCATTCAAGAGATTTGGCCTGTCATGTTTTGAATTATTGAACCTCTTTGCTGAGTTAATGGTGCACTTACAGATGCTTTTATTGAGAAAATGTGTTGAAGAAAAGTCAATGCAAACTCTAATGAAAGAATTTTTATTTCAATTTTCTGGTCTAAGGCAGTCTAATATGAGTTTCTCTCTGCAGGGTCTTCACAAGGTCTTGTTATATTTAATACTCTGACAATCAAAGCTCACACAACATTTTTACAGTTTTTATTTGAGAGAAAAAAATCACAACTTTCTGAAGTTCAGTGAAATACAAGTATAAATGTATGTTCTACTTCTCTTGTTGTAGCTTTGCATAATACTTTTTTTGGTTTTTTCAAAGAAAAAATCAGTAAAGATGATGGTACAAATATTTAGAGTGTTTTAAAACTGTTCAATCTGCCAAGTGAAAAGCAATGTACAAAGTACAGAGGCTTGACTATCTGTGGTTCGTGTGCAGCACGTGAAATATGTGCAATGAAGTGAAGATCCAAACAGAATTTACAAAGACAATAATGAAACGGTGGCCACAGTAGGAAGTTTGAGGGCTTAATACCAAGACCCAAAACAAGAAAAAAGTGTCAGTGTGCTTATTTTCTTTTTTGTTTGTTTTAAACAGCTTAAAATCTGCTTGAGATTCTTTGGTTTATGAAACCCTGTCTTTATTTTTTGTTTGAAGCATGTCCCAAGTGTACTGGTTTTGATTGATGAGAAAGGATAGTTAAACTACATTTGAAATGTATACACTCTATCCACTTGTAACGTTTGCTCTTTAAAACAGTTAGAGTGAATAATATTATTGTACTGGAATACTTCCAAACTTTTTTCAGTTTAGCTTGAATTCAGTATTCATTGCTGCATCTGTGTCCCAAAACAATTAGGGGGCTGTCATTCAAAGTGTATCATGAGTTCTGCTTTTCTCTTATTGGTTGATCACCATCATTCCTGGATCCTACACCAAAATGATACAAATTGCTGGCTAGTTCCTTTGAGGATTTAAGCAATTCTAGCTGAAATTAATACTGTGCATGAGGGTTATTTACTTTTCTGTGTGAACATTCTGACTGACACAGTGTGTTCTCATATTGGCAAATATGGAGATAGTGAGGATCCTGAAATTTTCAAGAATTTGGGCCAGGAGATTTATTGCTTAAAAATATAGTTATATAATATGTAAACATTGTTTTTGCAGTTGAACACTTGCAGGTGTGTCTGTTGGTAAAATTACAAGGCTTTTACAGTGAGTGGGTTGCTGTAGGTATTTAAAGTATATAAAATATCTTTTACACAAAATATAAAATTACAGCATGCAGTGTTAAACTGAAATCTGTGTATCATCAAAAGTTAGGCCAATATAACTATGTAGCTGTTGTGCGTAGTTGTAGATTCAGTGTACAGTCACATACTAAATGTACATTGGTGGACATCTTGAGGGCACAGAGAAGCTAGCCTATGGGCTTATAGCTACAGTGGCTTATATTTTAAAGCCATACATAGCTAAATTTGGTTACATTCCTAGAGAAGAGAGATTTCAACTTAGCAATACTTATTTTTATAGTCTTACATATCAATACATAAAATTCTTTAACTTACTACAACAGCAGTCCACCTGCAGAGATCAAATTACCTGCATCTAGTTTCATTTCAGCTCAATTCATTCAGTTTTATTTATATAGTACCTACAGTACTAACAACAACAGTTGCTTAAAGACATTTAAAACCGCAAAGCAAAGATCCTACAGTATTAGAGAGAAAATCCCCTCACCAAAAAATCAAGTGATCCTCTATGAGCAAGCAATTGGTGACAGTGGGAAGGAAGAACTCCCTTACAACAGGAAGAGACATCCGACAGAACCAAGCTCAGGGAGGTGGAGACATTTTGTAAGACATCACAAGTGTTCTGGTTTTGGTTGGTTAGAAAGGACAGTTGCATCTCAATATTATGGTAATATTATACCAGGATATGACCAAGTACTTGACAATAGTGAGAAGAGAAAACTCCCTTTTAACAGGAAGATACCTCTGGCAGAACTAGGCTTAGAGGGGTGGAGCCATTTTTGTAGCACATCATAACTGTGCAGATTTTGGTTAATCAAATCTGCCTCTGAGAGCATTTCTAGCAAGATTAGCTAAGAATCTAACGTCTTTATCAACATCCTACATACAGGCAGACATTTCTTTTGTGAGTGTGCCTGTCAGCTGGTGTGGTAATAAGGAATGCTGTTGACATTCAACCAAAAGGTTAGAAAGGATGAGCAAAAGGCAAGAAATTGACCTGATAACACACTTTGAATGACAGTAAACTTGATTTACATAACAAAGGCAAAAAAGTAAAAAGAAATCCAACTAAAAATACTCACTAAACTCAATAACAATAAGTATGGGAACAATACAAAACAATACAAAATAAGAGAGGTCTGAGCTAGCACACCTCTGCCAACACTGAACAATCCTTTAATTTCTGTGCTCCTAAGTTAAATAATTCTAAATCTTTATTTATATTTTACAGCAGAAACAAAGCCAACATATACTGTAAAAATAACATTAGCTCTATGATCTCTAGCTCAATCTATAGCATAAGAAACACAAATCAAGATGTAAATAGATCTATCTCATCACAGCAAAACTGGCCCTATCTCAAGATGTTTAAGAATCCTTCCCACCATTGGTAAAATGTTTGTCCTAGTCCATCTGTCATTTTTTTGTGTAATGCTGCTAACGGACAAACTAACCAAATCAAGAATATTTCTTCCTGGGTGAAGGTAATAAAAATCATATCACATTTGTCATATTAAAATTCCTACATTAATTGCTGCATTTATCTTGGCATTTTTTGCACCATTTTCATTTTTGATTAGTTGCTAAAAAACGGTATGAATTTTGAGTACAGCCTAAAACTTTTTATGCATGTCACTATCTCAACATCTCTCCCCATTTCCTGTTCCCTCTCCACTGACTGCTACATTATATGAAATATCTCGTTTGAGTTTGAGATGTATTTAGAAACGAATTTAACAATCTGCTCATGAGACGACATAAAAGTAATGACATGCTGACATAACGGTTCTAATGAGGAGATATAGCAACAGGTTAAATTTGGACTGATTTTCTATTCCAACCTTGGCCAAAATTTTTAAACAGGGCCCTTGCTACATCCATATCCTGGACACTTCCACTCAGTGACATGCCCTTTGCAGTTAGTGATAGCGTGATTTTATTCTGCGTTGTCACACAACATTTTATACAATAATTGAAGTAGAAACTACTGCACTCTGGTGATCTACTTTCAGCATTATCATGCATTTTTCTGCAGTTAAAAGAAAATAGAAAAAAATGAAGGAATCAGAACTGGAGAGGTTACTTTAAAAACCCGGAAAATCCACACTTCCTAAGTAATTGTCAAGTCAATACTATTGATTGTCAACCTTATTAAAGTTCTGCAAATATTTCATGGTCAGTTGCTGCTATAGGGCATAAGTATTTAATAGTACTGCTGCTTTAAATTTTGCTTTTTATTTATGGTAGGATTTGATCTGAATCTGTCCTAAGGACTGAATGGCCTATAGGATGAATCTGTCTTTTCCAATAACCATCTCTTTTTATCATTCTGTTTATTTTATATATTTTTTTGAGTCTGGAATCTCAGTGAATCATCACTTAAGGGTTTGAAACAACCCTTGCTTATAAAACCTAAGAATTTGCCCCAAAACATTACCACATAAACTTTGTTAAGACTTAACTCACTGTTGCAGATAAATCAATAAACAAATAAATAAATAAAATGTTCGTTTTAAACCTCAAGCTCTGTCAGAAATTTGTAGTACAGTCTAGTGTGTACCATGCGCATTTAGTCCTATTGGTCAGCTTTTTTTCATATCTGTGTTTTTCTGCCTGTATGCATTCAGTATATATGTGTGCTGTAGTGCCAGAGTGTGTATGTGTGAAATATCTCCTAGCTGAAGAGCACCTCCATGACTACTGCTCCCAGGGCAACAGAGGTGCAGAGAAGGTAGAGCAAGCTCGAAAACACCTACATCACCCCCCTGACATATACACATATACTCATGCACGCACACAATGAGTTGTGGGCAGGAGACTTTTTCTCTCCTCTCTCCATGTCCTCTTCTGACTCTTTCCCTTTGTCTTACTCTCAGTCTTTCTCTCACTTGTCTCCTCTCCAAGTTCCCCTCAACAACAGCCAGGCCAATTAAGAAATGGCTCTTGAAAGGGTAGCAATTATTCTTTTGCAAGACATACACGGCTCCTGCTTGCCTCCACACATTATTATCTCTCTGGTATCCTACAGTGAGGTGCCCGGCCAACCATTCACTGCAACCCCTTACACTTCTGCCAGCCTCGCTGCTTCTTCTCTCTATCTGGCTGTCTGCACTGATGAGGGCCAGATTGCAAAGCATGGTAGTCTGAGGCCCAATGGTGAGCAGAGAAACACAAGATAATGGTTGGATTATTAAGGAAAACCCTGTTGAGAGAAAAGATTTTTTTGATATCTTTGCCACCACCCACACAACCTAGATTCCATCTCTCTTCTTGCATCCCCCAGTTTTTCCCATCTCCTCTCCTTTTTCATGGCTAATGTCATTTATTTCTTTCCCCAATGATCTCTTTTGCCTGCTACATGCAAATGAAAGACACCACTGTGGGTTTAATGCTAATCAATACTGCGCAAATATTCATTTAAGGAGATGACTGCATGGTGAGAGAGGGACCAAACCTAATTGAAATGCTAGGAGCTCTATGTTTTGTCTTGAGCATTGTTGTGAAAATACACATGCATACACGCCACACAACATGCACTTCACCCAAGAAACAGAGAATGAGATGATAAAAAAAAAAACACAGAAGAGATAACAACTGAGAAGACCAAAATGCAAGGAGGTGTCGGGTGCTTTTGAAAAACCATTTCTACCTGAATAAATAACATGAGCCTCTCTCACTCTCATTACATAAGGCTTTTGTGTAAAAAATGTGTATTGCTGTACCCAAAAAGGAAGTGCAAATGGAAAAATGCAAAGGCTGTAGGTGTCACAGACGTGGGCTCAGTGTTGGCTCCATCATCCATAAAAGCACATAAGCAGACACCTAAAGGGCGGATTAAGAGCTCCACTGTAAGAAGAGCACCATGGGACATGTAAAACAGTCTGTTAATATAACTTCAGTCTGTATGAGTCAATCATTCTGGTTATTTGGGAGAGAGAATATTAGTAGTACATTATCTCAAGCTGCTCAGATGAGACAGAAGTGATTTCAAAAAGCTAGTGTTAGCCCCCAACTAAAATTCAAGACATGAGGTTTGGATTTCCAATCAAATTAACTGACAGCTTTTAAACCACAATCACCCAATGTAATTCATTAGATTTCCTGGTGCTTTAAAAGACTGAATAAAAAAAATGAAAGGATTACCAAACTTATGGCGATTTACCTTGAGAGAAATAGGACATTTCAACTACGAAAAGTAGCTCAAGTTTGGGGATGTTGAAATTTCTGGCACCCCATCTAGTAGCTGCTTGGAAATTGCATTCTGGCCCAGGCTTTTAGACAAAATTAAGTATATGTGTGAGTTCAGTATTAAATATCTCTACTCACTTGTCTACCTGAAATCCTGGTCATTCAGGCTATTCTTTACATCACTTCCAGTGACCACATTGTCAGATTTAAAACTGTCTTCACTCTGGTCCAATCACTTTCTTTCCCATTTTCTGTGAGCTAATACGCTTTTGTTGCATTTGATTTAAATCTCCGTACTTTTCTGTTAAACTCCTATTCATGTGATGCATTTCTTTCCCATCTCGACCTCATGGTGGTCACTTGGAGAGCTTCAACCAAGTATCCACCTGCTGCACTCCCGAAACCATGAACATCTAAACTCTAGAACCACACACTGCTATGTCTAATCATCATATTGTTTATACACAAGTGCTTCACGTCAATAAATTATGCTCACTTCTTTTCACTTCTCATTTCTTTTGCTGCTTATTCTCCACTTTATATTCCTGAGAGAAATATACAGTCTCTGCATTTAAAGTTAGGTTTAAAATGTTCCTTTTTTCAAAGCTTATAGTTATGGCTGGGTCAGTTGACCCAGATCCATCTGTGAGATATGATGCCATGGGCTTAGGCTGTTGGGGGACTTCCCATGATACACTGAGCATTTCTTCTCCCCCACCTCATTTCACCCCTATGCAGTTATATGCTACTGCTGCTTGTCACTAAATTTGTCTTCTCTCTCCCATATTCTGAATTGTAATTGTCTTTCTGTGATCTCCCTTTCTCTTCTCTTTCCTTTCACCCCTCAACCAGTCAAGGCAGATGGCTGCCCCACCCTGAGCCTGGTTCTGTCAGAGGTCTCTTCCTGTTTAAAGGGAGTTCTTCCTTCTCACTGTTGCCAAATGTTTGCTCATAGGGATTGCGTGATTGCTGAGGTTTTCTCTTTAATACTTTAGAGTCTTTACCTTACAGTATAAAGCCCCTTGAGGTGACTTGTGTTGTGAATTGGCGCTATATAAACAAAACTGAATTGAATTGAAATACTGAACTGACATAAAGTGATGTGCTTACAATAAGACATCCATTTAAAAAAAATATCCTAATTAATATTATAGGATCTTTATCTTTTACAAAAATACAAAAGTTTTTATTTAGAAGTAAACAAATCTAAAAAAAAATATCTATTATTAATGGATCACCCAGGCATTGTGCCTACAGGACAATTTTGAAAGTAGGTCACCTCTTAATTGGCTAAGTGTCAAAAGGACATAACAATCAAACTCTTTTTCTTTTGTGTGATGACTTGATCTGTGGGTGACTTCAGAACCTTGGCATCTTCTATCTGGCTTCTATTTATGTATGGAACAGCCTGAAGGTTAGAAGAGCTGAGAGTGATATGGCGGAAATCTGGAAAGAAAATGGACGGGTGGATCCATTTTCCAGAGTATAAATACTCTGTGAGAGGACAGCCTTTAAAACTGCATCACTATAAGTGTTGTAGCACATTTGCTCTACTTTTTTCTCCCTTATAACAGGTATAAGCATTTCCATAATAAATACATCTAGCTGTATACTTTACAACTCGAGTGCTACATTTCCAAGCCAGTATATTCCATCACAATGTGCTGCTAAAAAGCATTCATAAAATGCCAGATGTAATTATTTACATCCTTTAGGTTATTTTCTGTATTGCTCAAAGTACGTTGAAGTTGACAAGGTGTTTGTGTGTGGGACAATAAAGCCAGAAGGCAGGGGGATTGAGCATAAGGAAATAATTCACTCTTTTTCACATCAGCTCTGGTGACAAATTTTCCTTTTCTTTCATGCTTGCATCTCAGCAGACTCTTGCATGGTCACTTCACAGTCCCTCAGAGACATCACCCAATTGTCTGCCTACAGTGGATGCCCCCTCATACACCACACACACACACACACACACACACACACACACACACACATACAATGATGCCTTTCTCTCCAACTTGACTACTGCAGCTATCTGTGGAAATATTTTTTTTTTCTCTCAACCAGGGCAGTTTGGCTACTGGCTCTGACCCTGACAGGAAATAAAATAACAGTCGAACATTTCTCTTGAAGTCATTTACCATAGTCACATAGCTCAGAAGGACCTTGTTTTACAGCTTGCTCCACCTAATCAATACACAGCTTTCATCATCGTCTGCCATGGTTATACTGAAAACATATTTTGTCCTCTCTTCCTCTCAATCTCTCTTTCTCTTCTCTCTTTCTTTAACCTCATTCTTCATTCCAAGTCTTTTGTCTTTTTTGTTCTAATTTTCTCTCTTTTCCACTCTCTCAGGGAATAGCCTTCTCAGATAAACTGATTTTCTTCTTGCTGTCACTTGATAACATGGAAGTCATGGAGGAATTGGCTGCAAGATACTCAATCAATCATTGTTCTCCACAACCCTACTTATCCCTCCCTGAAGCTGCTTTCCCCCTATGCATGTCTCACTTAGATAATTGTTCATTATGGAGCCTAATGTTGGGAGTGAATGTTGCCAAACTGTGTGGCCACTTCTGCCCAGGAATAACAACAGTTATCGACCAAAGCACATAAGGCACTCAGAGTAGTAGAACTAAAAAATTAAGATCTAAATATGTTACACACAGAGCCATAGGGACACATACAGAACAGAACAAAATATGTCTTATAACAGAAATTCAGAGGCACCAGCTAGTAGCTGTCATCCAGCAGTTTAAATAAATGGGTGCCTCTGCCCTGTCCAATGAGCCTGCTAATTGTATTTTCTTTTTTTTTCCTTTCTTTTCTTCTTACTTGGTGGCATTTGTCAGGCTCCATCAGTCCTTGGTGGCATGTGCAAAATGACAGTCCACCTAGTTGACATTGTGAATGCTAGTCAGGTCAGGCCCCTGCTCCCCTTTGGGGCTAAGAGGTTTGTTCAAACATTTTGCTTTGCCTCATTAATTCTCACAGAAAAGAAAAAGGCAAGACAAAGTCCTCTATTTCTTTTGGCTTGGTTCCATACACTTTACAGTAGGTTAGAATGTCCAAGACTTACAATCTAGTCCACAGACTAAATAAATAAAACCCATTCTGCATGTATCAGGTCTTAAAATGTCAGCAAGTAAAACCGAATGTTATAATGTCATAAAACTGCACTGAAGATAGAGTAACCATGTTATGTAACAACCCTCCAAGCAATTTACATGTTTGCAACTTTATGCTGAGTAATTGCAAACGTTTCCATAGTCATGTTTCACGGGTTTTTTGCTTCATAGCTTATTATTAAGCAGAATATTCTTTTGTGACATTTGGAGCTAAATGTCTCCAGTTTGTGGAGGCTGGTGTAACCTTTTCCCTGTCAGTACTTCAAGAGACATTTTTTTTATGAATAGATAACTCTATCATATCAAGTATTTTTTTTTCCTTTCTGACAATTCTCTGGACAGCGAACAAAGGGAAACGGATCTTTGGACACCTGGATGATTGTCATTTGTTAGCATGGTCACAAATGATATGTAATGGTACTGCAAATCGCCAGGCAACACTCTCACTTCTTGTTCTGAAATGTCAATGTAACACTGTGTGAATATAAACGCTTAACATTTAGTGGCAAATAATGGAATGTGGACAAGGCATTTGTAGTGCTGACATTTTAGATCAGTGCTCATAATGTGTTCTGGGGAAGCTGTAAAACAGCTAATGTGTTGGAGGGTCTCAGCGGCTTAGAATGCCGCTAAATTGGACAGAAAAGCAGAGAGGGGAGTAAGGGAGTTGGAAAGCAGCTGAAGGAAAAGTAGAAGGAGGAGGAAGAATAAGGAGGGGAAGAAGAGAAAAGAAGAGATGAGTGTTTCTTTTTTTAAAATCCTCTGCTAAGAGAGCCACAAAAAGAGAGAATTACACAGGAAGAAAAATTGCCATTGTCGTCGACAGAGACAGTGGTAAATGGCGCGTCATTTTCCCGTAATTTACAAATCGTGGAGTGGAAACAAAATTAGATTAAGTGGGTCCGTTGAAATGGACCTGCTAAACATCACTATTAATTATGTTGCTGTCAAGGGTAAAGATTATTTATTTTCATGGGAGAGAGTGAAGTCATGCCATAGGTGACTGCTTTGGGGTTTTCAGGGGAGTCATTTTTCATGTGCCCATGCACGTCTAAACAGAACAACAGGGAAACATGGCCATTCAATCAAAGGCCCCTAATGTCTACATTATTGTTCGGAGCAATAAATAGCTTAACCTGACTTATGGGAAATAATAGCCACAACCAATGTTGCAATGTCACTGCTGACATTAATGAGGGAGGAATTCTTTGCCATGCTCTGAATGTCCAGATAAATGTTGTATACCGAACCAAAACTTCAAGTGAGCATGAGAATAAATGTTGCTCCTAACAGTCAGTGGCATCATATAACTCACACTACCGGGTCCATCTTAAAACAAGCACAGATAAAACATTCTTTTACTAAACAATCAGGCATAATGTTTGTGAAAGCTATGACTGTACATTTCCATGTTTTAGTCAAGGACATAGTGTAAGTAGTGATTTTGTCTAAAATTAATTTTAAGAAATATTGAAAAAGTTGTTTCCAATAGTAAAAAAGTAATAAGTTCAAAGATATGTACGAACACACACAAAATGTTATCCACAGTGCAGTATACCAACTGCAAATATCCAAAGAGCTGTGATAAGTGGAAATATATTGAGTTGTGTTATACTATACACTAGACTTGTTTCCCTTGGTGTCTCCTGCTTTGCAACCCTCTCACAAACATAAAAATAAACTTTTCCACATTCTTCCGACACTGTTGATAGCTAAAACACATTTCTTGAAATTATGCCTCCATTTCTCCAAACTCTTAATGCAGATCCGCAGCACACTCAACTCCAAAAACTTTCAACATCCAGGTCAATTGTGTACTAACTGGGTTCAAGCTGTGCTGACTTGAGTGAACAATATTGACTGATTGTGATTTCTAAAGAGCACCTAGTGTAAGCATTCATATATGAAGGGATTTGTATATAGAGTTTTGCACAGTTCAACAGTTCAACAAATTTAAATAATCTTTAACAGTAAAAGGCATTATGCTTTTGAATTTTTAGTTTATAAGCCTGGTAAGAGTAATCAGCAATCAAGGAAAAATTTCATTTCAGTTTCAGATTTTAGTGGTCTGAAAATCTGTAGTTGTGTTTCTTTCTGTTCAAAGTTCAAATTGAGCATGTAATAGAGTTCCACACTATAATACTTTATCTGAGGGTTAATGATTCATTCATAAACATGAACTTTTACAAAGCTTTCTTGATTTAAAATATGCACTTTAAAAAAATGCTTGTTATAATCAGAACAAGAAAATATGGGAAACCATCTGGCCAAAGATGAAGTGTACTTCCTTTTACTTTCATGCATTAAAAAAACAAGAAAAGCCTGTTTAAATTAAGAAAGCAACACTTTATTTTAACAATTCCGCATCAAGTGTGTGTGTGTGTGTGTGTGTGTGTGTAGAGTGAAATGTGAGAAATCAAGCACAAGCTCTACTGTACAACCAAGAGTCAGAAGATACACTCACTGACCACTTAATTAGGTATACTTGTTCAGTTGCTTATTAACACAATTATCTACTGTCTAATAAAGACATCAAAATAGTCAATCACATGGCAGCAGCTCATTGCATTTAGGCATGTAGATACAGTCAAGCCAACCTGCTGAAGTTTAAACTGAGCATCCAAGTTTAGAGAAAAAGTGATTTAAGTGAATTTGAATGTAGCAGGTTGTTGAGGCCAGACAGACTGGTGTGAGGATTTCAGAAACTGCAGATTTTCTTTACTTTTTCCACACAACCATCATTTGGGTTTACAGAGAACAGTCCAAAAAAGAGAAAATATCCAGTTCTTTGGGTGAAAATGCCTTTTTGATGCCAGGTCATTGAGCTGTTAGGTTAGGAATGGTAACTCAAATAATCACTCAACCAAAGTATGCAAAATAGCATCTCTAAAGACACAACATGGTGAATCTTGAAGCAGATGGGCTACAGCAGGAGAAGACCACACCGGATGCCACACCTGTCAGCTAAGAACAGGAAACTGATGCTTCAATTTGCATTGGCTCACCAAAACTGGACAACAGAGCATTGGAAAAACATTTGCTTGTCTGATAATTCAAAATTCCTGCTGCACAGTGGATGGTAGGGTCAGAATTTAGTGTAAACAAGATGAAAGTATAGATCCATCCTGCCTTCTATCAATGGTTCAGGCTACTGGTGGTGGTGTAATGGTGTGGGGGTTTCTTGGCACACTTTGGGCCCCTCAGTACCAAATGAGCATTGTTTAAATGCCACAGCCTTCCTGAGTAATGCTGTTGACCATGTCCATCCCTTTATGACCACTGTGTACCCATCTTCCGATGGCTGCTTCCAGCAGGATAATACATAATGTCACAAAGCTGAGATCATCTCAAACTGGCTTATTTAGCATGACGAGTTCACTGCACTAAAATAGCCTCCACAGTCACCAGATCAATCCATTGTGGTGGAACAGGAGATTTACATCATGGATGTGCAGCTGACAAATTTGCAGCAAGTGTGTGATGCTATCATGTCAACATTCTAAACGTTCTGAAGGAAAAGGGGATGTGACCTAGTACAAGCAAGGTGTAACTAAGGAAGTGGCTAGTGTATGTGTGTGTGTCTGTGATTTCTTGGCATTAAACTGTTTTATTAATATTATACTACTGAATGGTTTAATTACTATTTCATGTTTTTCATTATCGCAGAGCAGCATTTAGTGTGTATTTATCTACATAAAAAGTCTGTAATTACTATTGGGTCAAATGAAACCACTTCTCTGGTTTTGGCACCAAATCACAGTTGTAATTAATAACAGCAGCAATGGCTCAGATCTGTTAAGGCACAATAGAACCTCCTCTAAGTAGAATACAGCCATCATTAATTAGTCACTAAATACACCTGTAATTTTAATTTCTTTGCCTGTTGAAATTTTTGTTGTGAAGAAAGATCTATTTACACCATATCTTGGTCAGATGACATGAGAGAGTTGTGCTGTACATTGTATGTATACAACTTTTGACATGTTTGTTGCTATTGTGGTACAAGAAGTACATTTGGAAAACATAGCTTCTGTCTCCAATGCATGTTTGATTTTACATTTCACATTTTGAATAAAATCAGTACACAGTGTTTGTTCTTTAACATAGCATTTGTTGAAGCAAAACACAATTTGCTTTGTGGCCCTCATTGTGCCAGCCATCAGCCAGCACTGTTACCTGATAGGGTAAGCCCTGCTCCACTTCCATCTGCTTGGCAACCTGTCCCCAAGTCATTAGGCCCCTGCATGGGTACTCAACTGGGAGGTGGGGGATTAGAGTGGGAGGGAGCAGGATTGGCCCCTGTGTGCCTGGCACTGGCCATCCATAGGGGGCATCTGGCAAGGCAGCACCCCAGGTCAGGCTATCTGAGGAAAGAGCACATCGGTGGGCGCTACATGGATGGCTCACTGTCTATCCCTGGCAGCTTGTCATTTATCACTGCTGAGCAGCGATGTCAGGTGGGAACATGATTAATTTCACTTTACCATTCTCAGAAATAAGCCCTATAAATCATCCTAAGCTTGGCTTGTGTGCAGGTTTTCCTTTTTGACTGGTCTGACAAATCTTTACCAGGTCCCACTGCCCTGCTCAGGCCTTGTCTTGCTTCTGACGTTGCGGCAAAAGAAGGTCTGTGTCAAATAGATAACTCGTTGATAGGAAGTGTTCACTTGAAGACAGACGAAAAGAAAAGTGAGACAGATACATATGTTGACAGATACAGAACATGTAAATGGTTCACATGCATTTAATACCTGTATTAACAAACTGAGACAAAATATATGTGCATATCATCGACAACTATTAACACCTCTTATGCAAATGTAATCTTCACCTATCTGACCATCTGTCCTTTATAAATGAATGGCAGGATGAGAAAGAGGCTAGGACAGGATCAAACAGAACATATTGATGATGTGGGCCTGTCAGCAGAGACTGTGGATGTAGGGGGTTCTAGTTTATTACCAGAGCCACGGAACACATCACATCTAATATGTCAGAAGTAATAAGGACACTCTGGTGATAGGTGGCAGACTGCCAGCATGTCAGACGGCACCCTGTTATGAAAAGCTTTTCTATTAATTTTACAGATGTGCTGCTGTTTTGTGAGTGATTTAGCTTGTCTTTAACAAGACTCCCCACCTTTCATTTTCAGGCTCACTTGGTCTGTCTTTTTAAAGGGAAACATTTCACAAGAGTGGAACAAGGGACATAGATTTTGATGTATGTAAACAGGATAGCAGATATGTATTTAAAAATATATAAATATGAATATAAAAATCTTTACAAATTTGTGCTAATTTAGCCTTAATTCATTTCAATTTTACTAATATAGCCCCCACTCACAAGAAGTCAGCTCAAGCTGCTTTAAATTACAAGGTAGAGAACCTACAGTTTCAGAGAAAAACACCAACATTCAGACAATCCACTATGAGCAAGCACTCGGTGACAATGGGAAGGAAGAACTCCCTTAATAGCCTTGATTCTGGAAAAAAAATAATTTAAGTGTGAAATGCATAAAATTACACAAATCAACACAGATCCCCATCTGGAGAGGTCTTACTCACACTGTTATCAAATGTCAGCAAAGTGTGAATGCAGCCCACGCAGTATATTCACATTCTTTAGCAAAAGATACATAATGATAAGAATAAAAAATAAAATCCATCCATCTTCTTCCACATAGTGAATTCAGGGTTTGCAGTGGGGCTGCAGCTTATTTCAGCTGTTATAGGGTGAGAGGTAGGGCAAACAAACAACAACAAAAACAACATCTATTAAATTAAAGAGTTCATTTCAAAGGTTACTCGCTGCTAGCTTAAGCTCCCAGCAAACATGAGAGGTGACAGCAGTAGCTAGAACTAGCATTCATCTAAAAGATTCATGCTCTGTGATATAAGCGTACAAAGAACACAATGATTTTTGGTAATTTATTTATTGACCTCCAGTGTTAATATTGAAGGGAAGAAGATCATATAAATGCTTTTTAACAACAGGTGTAAAAGCAAAGGAATGCAGAGTAAGGCATAAACTGAGTCATTCTTTTATAACCGGATGTGAGATCGTCTCAAAAGCATCACTGAAGCGGTTCAAGCTGGTGAAAGGTAGTGCACTTGTCTATACAGAGATGCCAACATACAAGTATGACAGATAGGAATATGCTTGTTATGCCATCTTGAAGCTCTGGCCTTCATTTATATGTTGACATTTATATTCAAAAGAAAATGTGCGGTTGTGAATGTCCTTTACACATCAAAAGCAATAGTTCTGGAACAAGTGAACTGATCATTTCAATTTAACAAAAGAGAATCTCAGTGAATTTCTTTATTACTACTAATGTCATGCACTTTACTGTTTAAAAGGTACATTATGTCGCTTTGTATACATAAATAAAAGGGAACTCTATAGCACCTTTCTGTTCTACTTTTTTTCTTGAGTGTATTTTTATAAGTATAATTGATGTCTATATCTCTGTGGAAATTAGCTATTCTCTGGTGAGATTTTCCCCCATCTTTAACCTCCTGATACCAATCTTTTTTAATTAAGTAATGACTTTCAAATGAATCTCAGATCTTGTGTGAGAGAAGACACTTATCCTTAAAAGTATCTTAGGCTTGACAGATTAATTCAAGAGGAAGTAGGCCATGTGTGCTGAACATTAACAATCGCTCATTCGCTGCTAGGAAGCAATATAATAGTGTATTACATCTAGAAAGAGCAAAGCATTAGTAATAGATAAGCTGTGTGTCTATGCACTGTACTGTATGTATGGAACACAGTAGTTACCTGGAGTTACAGTGACTTCATGTACTCATGTACACATCTGATTGCAATGAAAGAAGTCACTCCATTTTCAACTATGCCAAAATCCATATTCACTCTAACAATACTGCTCTTGACTCCTGGTGAGCTTAACAAATGCCACACAATCAGTCCTCTCCAGCCTTTGGCTATGCCCACAACATTTATTCCTGCACTAAACCGTGAGGCCAATCGATTGCCCTATACTGTGGTCAGAGCTTCTGTCAAGACGAAATACCGACCCTGTTTCCCTTAAGAGAAAAAAAAAAGAACATGAAAAAGAAATCATAAGAAAGAGTAGAGGAGGTGGTGAAAATGACAAGAGTGAAATAAAGGATTCTTTTGTTGCACAAAAGATCTGAGTGTTTCCACTTCCATTTCCTGATCTTCAGCTTCTCTTTCTTTCTCTAGAGTGCCATGGTGAAAAAGCCAGATTGCATGACTAAATAGTCGTGTAGAGCTTGCTCTATTTGATATTTATATTCCCATTGAAGTGTTCTTGTTCCTGAAGTTTTAATTGGGTGCTAATAAATAAATCATCCAGTCTCTTCCTCAACAGATGTGCAAGTGAGCGTTATGCTGCATAATATCTGTCTGCTATGCAGGTGTGTGTGCTTGCCTCATGTCACTGGTGCATGGGATGAGATGTACCAGCCAGGCCCCCTTAATCTGGTGTGCTGTGGCTCAGTGAGAGACTACATAACAAACAGACGGTTGTGACAAGCCCTGGAGATCAATTTCTGTCCAATTTGACCTGTTTTATTTGGGAAAAAAATGCTTTCTAAAACTGAGAAAATGTGCTTCTGATACACAGGGGTTAGTGTAGTGCAATAACTACCTATGAATAACCTTTGGGATTATTTGAATGTTTGTGTTTGGATGTTAAACTGATCTCCCTCTTGCCATTTTTTTGTTCCACCTTCCTTTTCCTCATCACCATGCTCCCTTTCCGGGCTACTCCTCCTTATTACCTGTCTTAACTTCCTCTCTTTCTTCTCAGAGTCAGTATTGTGGAACTATACCTTTTAATATACTGACTTACAGGTGATGTACTTTCTACTGTACAAAGAAGAAATTATGCACTGTAATGCTACCAGTGCACCAGTTGAATACGTCAAGTGTAAAGCATATTTCCAGCTCTGGGTTGCTGCACAAACTCCTGAGGATACTTCTTCTTCTTCTTCTTCTTCTTCTTTCGGCTGCTCCTGTTAGGGGTCGCCACAGCGGATCATCTGCCTCCATCTCATCCTGTCCCTTGCATCCCCTTCC
>VUQH01058938.1:0-16205 GCA_015106775.1 Etroplus canarensis
GTTATGCTGCAATAGGTTTAGACTGCGGGGGGCCTCTTATGCTGGGCATTTCTACTCTATCCACCTCTTTTCACTCCCCATGCATTTATTAGTTACTGCTGCATGCCATTAAATGTTGTTTTCTCTCTCCCATAGCGTGTGCCTCTCTCTGCTCTCCTTTCTGTCTTCTCTGTTCCCTCACCCCCAACCTGTTGAGGCAGTTGTCTGCCCCTCCCTGAGCCTGGTTCTGCCGGAGGTTTCTTCCTGTTAAAAGGGAGTTTTTCCTTCCCACCGTTGCCAAGTGCTTGCTCATAGGGGATCATCGGATTGTTGGGGTTTTCCTTTTAACACTGTTTTATCTTTACCCTACAGTGTGAAGCGCCTCGAGGCAACTTTTGTTGTGAATTGGCGCTATATAAATAAAATTGAATTGAATTGAAAATTGAATTGAAAGTAATCTCCAGCATTAAAGTAGCACTACCTCCCAGAGAAGACCCAGAGATCAGGACTGCCTGAACCATGTTCAGAGCAGACACATCCAGTTTATAAATCTGAGCAACCATGAGCTGTGAAAAGGAACTTGCCTGTCAGCACTGTTGCCTGACAGCAAAAAGGTTCCAAGTTTGAATTTTCCTTAAGCCATGTCTTATAGTTTGAGTTTTCTCTCTATGTGTGATGTGTTTTCTCCAATTAAAGACACACATCTGGTTGCTCTATGTACTTTAAGTGTTTTATCTGTCTTACATCCACTTTAGAAGCACTGTGTGAGTGTATGGACAAGTGTGGCTCAAAGTATTAAGTGCTTTGAGTGGTCAGTTAAACTAAAAAAGTGCCAGTCCATTTTTGCTTTCAGGCTCAGACTTGGATAGCAAGAGCATCTGCCTCTACGGTCCATTTGGAGAGCCATTGCTTTGTTATAGCCACTGGCTTGCGACGGTTAACCAGCAATACAGAGTTGGGCACAGTGCAGGGCTAGACTTCAGTAATACCCTGACATGCCTTGGGGCAAACAGAGTGCAGGAAGAATGCACCAAGAGTGCATGAATGAGACTGCCCCACTGAGAAACAACAGCAACAGTAAGTAACACCAACTTCAGACACAAATGTTGCAATTAAGTTAAATTCATTCATTAAATGTACTAAGCTTTATTCATAATATGGCAGCATTGTCGTCTCCCCTGTTGTAAAGAGTCTCCACAACACAGTATTCACCGGACAGTGCATCCAGATACTCTAAAAACCAGTAAAGCAACTGCAGCAGCAATATCTAATCACGATCTGACATCATAGCATCAGTGATTTTCATTATGCTAATGTGTCTCCTTACATCTTCACTGAATGGAGGTAAAAAGAAAGGAAGTGATAGGTGTGAGGGAGGTAACCAAGAGGAGATGAGAAGAATAGTGCATTCCTTTGTTCAGGTCTTCCAAAGAGGTCCACTCACCATGGCTTCTCAAGAGACTGAAAAACCGTCCATGATGGAGAAGGCAGAATGATGTCCGGGTCACAGGATGAGAGAGGATGCAAGGAAGAATAAATTTACATAATGAAAAGCACCCACTTGATTAGAGGCCACCTGTTATTTCTGACTGAAGAAAGCCAACCAGCAGTTTTTAAGCACTTTTTGTCAAGAGAATGAGAGTTTTGGTGTGTTTTCTTTATAATTTTTCCACTTTGATTTTGGTACAGATTAAGCTATCTGAGCAAAGCTGCAAAGTTATGTAAATATGAACTCTACATTGAGGAGGTATGGATCTTTTCTAACTCAAATAAGATTTGTTTGGTCCCTCTAGAGATAGAGAGCAAATACAGCCCTTCTACTCTAGTGGGGATATTTGTAATGTAGAAAATCTGCATGCTGAAGAAGCTCCCTTCTGGCTCTTTAGAGTCAAACATACTTCGGGGCTTACTCTGTGCTCATGGTTTAATCATGTCAGCAGTAACTGCACGATAACTTGTGCTCGCTGCTTTAAAAGTATATGTCATTTGAGACTAATAGTTCGTGTTGTTTGTCTTCTCCCTTGCTAATCCATGGGGACTACACAAATGTTGATCCACTGTATTGGAAAGGGATTTCCCCTTCCAACATCACTGCAACAGATTCTGCAGATGGGCTCTTTGTGGGTTTTACTTCTTTCTGCTTTCTGTCTCAATGAACAATAAATGGAGGTCAGTCTTACAGTAAATGTTTTCATGCTCCCAGCCCATAAACAATATGATATCGCAAAAGCCATTTTGCACATTTCAAACTTGCACCTTTAAATTTTGGCATCAGCATTTTCACTTTTAATGTACAATGTCTGAACGCTGTTGTCAATTTATCATCTTCCTTAACGTGACACATAGTGTTTTTTCAATGTTTCCATCCAATTTTCTGTCCAGAAGATCAATGGAGTCACACACTTTGAGTGAAATTACCAATGAATTGCTGTGGATACACTTCCATGGCTTTACAGGAACACTGGATTGACTACATTACACACATGCTAAAAATGTTTATGTAAATAATAAATTGCTTTAGCTGTTGCAGAAGCTGCTGCAGGCAGTAGTCTATAATGTTTCCTCTATTGTGTATCTGAAATTACTCATTCACTTTATTTATGGCTTCCTGATAATGCTGTCTGTAAATAAGTTTGCACATTCTACGGTCCTGAGTGAATTACCAGAGATGGGATTGCACAAAATGCATTTTTGGCTCATTATTGGCTGCCATGCAATTTTTCCCACACTGATGGCATTGTGAGCTATGCATACATGCCTATATAAACAGCACACTTAAGCTGTTGTTCTGTGTTTTTTGACAGTGGCACAGTGAGATAAGCAGAGATGGTGTGAACCTGTGATGATCACCATTTACATGTTCCTCTTTTCAAAATGAAGAATTATATTCTTCTGCAGGGGGGGCTCTTTCGCATAATTATAATGCTCCACTCCATTCGGTCGATGTCAGGCTATTCTGTTTCCAAGTGTCATGTTTAATGAACACATGGTTCATTCATTTACAGAGGGAGATGGGAGGGGAAAAGGGAGGGAAGTGGGCAATATAATAGTGACACAGAGAAAATAAAAATAATGAAAAATGATAGTGGGGCAGGAGAATCAAAGCTGGAGAAATTGAGTTAAATAAGGGGGAGGAAAATTAAAGGCACTGGTGAGTGCACTGGAACAATGCGTTCAATGTTTTGTTAGTTTTGTTGTGTACGCATGAGGATTTCTAAGCCTTGGTTACTAAATCCAAACACACACACACAATTTAACAACAAACACGCAATTTAATGAATGCGGGAGTTTACCTGCAAAGGTAGAAAACTCCCACATTCAACTGCAAATGGACACAAAGAAATGGACACAAAAGCAACCCTTATGGCATACTGTTGTGTCAGCTGCTGTAAAGGTGACGCTTTAATTATGAAATTTTTGATGGTTGTGAGTGTTGTGTTGAGTCTTCAAAAAACTGACCGCCTAAAGGGATGTTGTATTCTCAGCCTTTGATTTGTCCACACCAGCCTCATTTTCTGAGGACAAAGCCAATACTTTCAAGGTAAGACTGTGTATCCTCGAGCTAAAAAGAGCCAAGTCAACAATCCCCTTGGAATGCATTAGAGACTCATCAATGTTTCCCTGTCTTAAAAAACATCAACTCAGCCTTTTCTTTTGCCCATCCCTTGTGGCAAACATATTCTCATTAAATAGCTTCCATAAGAAAGCTGCAACTGAAGACCAGGTGATGTTGGGTTTTCAGTAGCCTCACAGGACATCTGAAGCTCTAAAACAAAACACTGCAATTACTGAAATGGCTCAGGATGAAAATATAGTGGTATGATTAAGCTAACTGGATTGAACTTAGGTGTTTTAAAATAAGGATTGTCAAAAAAAGGGTTTGCAACCAGTTTCAAAACTGATTCAGATTGAAACCCACTATGCAGAACATAACCTCTATACCAAGGGGATGGGACTGCACCACACCAGGCACTGGTGATCTTGCACCATTTCACATCTACTTATTAACCCCATGAAACTGCCCATCAATGGCAACCCAGGGCTATGAAGTCAAAACGAGGGAGTTTATTTTAACTCATTGAAGGTCATTGGTTTTGTGGCTTCAGTCATTCAAAGAATACCCCCTGTGGTGGTTTTCCCCCTCTACAGTATGTCTCTCTATGCAACTCCTGTATTTCTTGGCTTCTCCATTTCTTCATTCCTATCTTCTCTTTCTTTCCCCTTTTCTGGCCACCATTCATTTCTACTTCTTCTCCCTGCTTTTTCTCGCACATTATCTACCTTTTGCTTTGGATTTTTTCCCATTTCTCGGGCCAAACTGACATATCACAAAGCTCTGCGTGTGCTTGGTCAGGAATTCCAGCAGGACATAGTCAAAGAGCTTGGAGATAAGATAACAGTGTGAAAAAAAATAGGCAAAAAACTAAAGATGACCCCCAGCTCATGGGCTTAGTGGCAGTTATCCCAGAATAAAAAGTATAACTTATTTCAAATTTAGTATGCAAACACCAGAATGTCAAGGGTTCACATTTGGGTATTTGAATCTCGTGTTTCTCTGTTTCCTTCTCTGCCAAAAATGCAGTCTCACACTGCTCCTGGCAACTGCAAATGCTTACAACTTGCAATGTAAAAATTTAGTAAATATTACTTTCACACTGGAAATAAAATAAAAAGTTGTATTTATAGTTTTATATTTCTTTTTCTGAAATGCTTGGGGATCCTGCAGTATTTTTAATGTGGTGTAGCAGCCTACTTTTTAATTTCCCAGTTCCCCAGAGCAATTTTTCAGATTGAAAATCAATGGAAAGAAAATATGTTATCACCATCTCTAGTGACCACTGCATGTGTACTTCCTTTGTGTTAGAACTTTTAACTTTTCTGGGAGATTTTAGACTTTTATCAAAGATTTTGTAATTTACACATCCAGCACTTTTACTATTCCTTTGGAGTTGTGTTTTCCTGGTGAAGACAAGTCCACTGTTTAGTCTCTTTTAACTCACTATAATAATCAGATATTTTTTTAGAAAAAATATAGCAAATAAATTAAAAACCTACATTGAAGACGCAAGCTCAGAGGTGAAGTGACACCCATTTCTTTTGACTGCAGGGGGTGATAATAAGTCAGAAAACTACACTGGGAAATAATAACAGTTCAAGGTTGTGACAACTATGTATCTTGAGCTGCTAGTTTGTGCTTTGACAGTGGATTAATTCATATTGATGATTTGGTGGAGGTTTTACACTGAATGTCCCTCCTGATGCAACCCACCATGGTGGGAGGGGCTTGTGGCCCCACCTGAAATTAAACCGAAGAACTTTCACCTGCAAGGTGACTGTGTTAACCACTACCCTACACTACGGGGGACACTGCAGATATTAAAATATTTTTTGTTTTCTTTTATAAGGTGGGACATGCTTTCACCATGATTGAAAGGCTTCAACCTTAACATCTTATTCAAAGTGTGCTCAATTTGTGTAGCTTTTTGGGAGCTGCTGGTGTGAAGCTTTGGATATCCAAGTGGAGATATTAAATTGTGCAGAGTAAGCTGTCCTCCAGCAATTTATCCAAAATGCTGTGGGAAGGATGAGCCAGTGTAGCCACAGTACAGCTAATGGTGGTATACTGTAACTAGCTGCTGACTTCACGTTGTAATGAATAGGGTATCTGGTCTCTTGTTAGTTCCAAATCTGAATTTCTAGGTCAGTTATCAGCTTTGGTGTTTGTACAGAGAAGGAAATGTTTTTGATTTTATCTCTGATGTTTTCTCCCCAAAGCATCTATTATACAACTGTCTATGAAAATAGGGCAATGGTAATTAAAAGAAAAAAGAAAACAGCTCACTACACCTTACACTGTGACAGAAAAGTCAGGGAAAACTGCGAGCACCTAGTGTACTGGACAAGATACGATACCTGATACCAAAGTGGAGTTACTCAGTGGTCATTGGCTCTAAGAAGTCAAGCAGAGAACAGTGAGGACAGAATGTATTCCATGTCTGAACTAGTCAATACTTAAGGCAGCATGCACCCTGCTTTTGGTTAAAGTCGCAATGGAAGTTGTATAGTTATGCAACTACTTGACTAACCTAAATAAACAAAATACTAATTTAGAAAACATGATGTTGGTCATATCAGTTGTCTTACGGATTATTCTGCACAGATATATGATAATGTTCACAAGCCCAACTGAGAGTGCTGATCACTGAGTCAACAGTTCAGCTGACAGTTTTCTTACAAGGCTTTCCATAATAAAGGTGTTACAGTTCTGCGGAAGTATGCCTTAAAGATGAGGTAAAGAGACATGTCAAAGAGTGTCTCTCCATCCAGAAGCAAGGCACATGGGACGTTTTTCAGCGAATAAGTAGGGCAGCCCTAATTCTAATTTGACAGCCTCCTCTAACTCGTTTTCTCAGACCCTTAGCAAGAGAGAGGGGGGAAGCTTCTACAAGTAAGAGACAGAAACAGGGATGGAATAGAAATTATATGGGCATGCGCACATGTATCTACCTGTAGCACAAGCATGCATGCATGCAGCTTAGAGCTGTCCAACTAAATGTCTAGGTGCAGTAATGTTGAGCACTCACTCACTCACTGCACAGCAAGATCATAGCCACAGGACACTCTAACAGTGCATCAGTCTTATTTCCAGAGTGCTCCCATATATGCCTGTAGTTGTGTGTGTCATAGTGGGAATGAATAAATTTCCTATAATGCTTGGATACTTGGGTGATTTATTTATTTATTTTCATGGATGTGACTCTCGGAAAGATGCATAATATCTCTGCGTGAATCCCCCTTTCAGCCTCTCTACAGGTGTTTTTGGGCCATCACTATTTTGTTCTTCTGCAAACTGATTGAAGAAGCAGGAGGGCAATAAAAAGTCTGTTTGCAGGCACATTTTCACAGGTGAAAGGACCACACCTGTAGCCCATGAATACATTAACAGTGTACGACAATCATCCAAGACCCATTTCTCAATTCATGGAAATTTGGCTTATTAATCACCATTTCTCACTCAAGATTTAAACTGGGTCAGTTTCTTTGCATTTTTGCAAAACCTGCTATGCATATGACAAATAATTCAGTATAGGAGTTTGCATCTGGCTGTCTCCATCATGAATTATTCACCTGCATCATGAAGTCATCAGTATCAATAAGAAATTTACTCCATATGGCTTGATAATTTGCAATGTCACATTTTTAATCTTTACTGTATTTGGTATTTTTATTCTACAATGTTTATTTTCTAGACTGTGTTCTCTTTTCTTGCTGGCATTAAAGAAACATTTCCTGTATATTTTTCTCAAAGGCATCCTAATGATGGACCATCACTGCTTTACCTAGGTGTAGTTTATGTTGCAAAATAAAGGGTATATACAAATAGATGAATTCCTTTGGAAACATTAACATAGCTATCACCTTAAACCCATCTTCAGGATATGATTAAAGCACATTCTTGCCTTCACCACATGCTTTTGCAGGTTTGTTCTGCCCCCAACTGGTAATCAAGAAAATTACACTTATTCTGAAACAATTCACTATGAATACAGTACATTTTTACTGTCATCATTTGAAAATAAATCTAATCTGTCTACTCTAATAGTCATAATTGTATCAAGAGGATGATAATATCTATTCCATTTGCTTGATATGTTACAATTATGAAAAGCAAAGTTTTTATATGTTTGTCAATGTTAAATGTAATTTTACAAATTTCACAGAGTAACATCTTTTTAAAAAACAGATTTGTAAATTTTTATAAAGATCATCACATTATTATTATTAAATGAGTCAATATTCAATTAAATGATGGGATTTTACAAGTTAATCTTTCTTTTTAAACAAAAATGAATTGATGAGCCCCAGTCTTTTTTCTGGTTAGAAATTCCAATATTATTTCAATATTAAGGTGTGCTATATTACAGTATTAAGAGTTCAGCCTTAGAACTGTTTACAGTTTCAAAATGTTGTAAAATAAATCACTTCTTATTATAAATGTCATGTTCTTTGTCATGTTGTCATGTTTTTTTGTTTTCTAATGATGAGTATAAAACAACATCTTGCATCCATGATGTCAACGGGGTTGGGTTGGATCTGTCCTTCTGACTTAAATGTCTAGTGTTCATCTACCATTTTAATTAGTGTTTCTAGTTTTCAGCAAACCATGAGGCAGTTTTTCCTCCTTTTACTCTCCCTTTGTAGGTTAGGAGATGATATTGAATTCAGTTCTTTTGCTGCTCTACAAGACTACTGTGGGAGCTTCGCACCTACTGCCAGGTAACTGTAGTGTGTGCTAGTTGTCTAATAAAGCTTATCAACCTCCAGCCCTGCAACATTGTGGTCATCACTTTGGTCAGTTTCACCTCCTCTCCCCAACCGCTGAAATGACCTTTCAACTGCAGCCTGGAGTGCAGATTCAAGCTCTTTTCATTCTTCATCTGTTGTAAATCCAGTAACAGACTTTCTTCAGAAAGCTGTCTTCTTTTTATAATTTATTTTACCCTTTGCCAGTTAAAATTAATTTTAAACATCATTTGGTCCCCCTTCATAAAGCTTTCATATTAGAAAAAATCATTTTTTAACACTATGTATACTTTTTCACTGCTTGTCCAAACACCACAATGTGCCTGTGTCATACTTAATATACTCAGAGTGTTGTCCTCTAATTCACCTTGCAATGTACTGTATATGAAACTGAATGTTAAACATCTTAGCTGGTCCAGTACAAAAGCCTTTGTAAATATTAACACACACGATATGCAGTCATGGGAAAAATATAACTTTCACAGGGCACTATGCAACCCTGTGAAAAAAATAAGTGCATCCTTATTGCTTCTACAGGAGTTAAGAGGAAAAGGAGCATCCATGTGCTGCTAATCTAAAGATCTTAACTAACTGATTATGAGCAAAAGTAACAACCTCTAGAAGAAGTTTTGGCAGTTTGCTGGTCTGGAGCATTCAGGTGTGTGTTAGTACAGTGCCACAATCTTCCCAGGAGTGGACTCAAATTCACCCCAAGGTCAGATTGTGCAATGCTCAGAGAATTTGCAAACAACACAAGCACTGGATCTCAGACTCTGCAGGCCTCACTTTGCATGTTACATGTTAAATTCATGACATAACAATTAGAAAAAAGATTGAACATATATGGCTGATTTGACAGTGTGGTCAAGAGAAGGTCTTTTCTCTCTAAATACAGCATGGCAGCACAGCTTAGATTTGCAAAGTTGCATGTGAACAAACACAAGATTTCCGTTACAAGGTCCTTTGGACAAATGGAGATGTTTGGCCATAATGCACAGCACCAAGTTTTGTGAAAACCAAACACAGCAAATCAGCACAAACACTTCATATCAACTGTCAAGTACTGTGGTGTGGAGGGGTAATGATTAGATTTGATTCATGGTTAAATCAAGGTTAAAAAACAGAACCACACCCACATACCACCTTAGTTAACTGAAACAACATGAAACAGAAGAATTGCTAATTAACTTGAGAAATTCTTGAAGTTCATTCTGGTGCTGCAGTTACTTTATTTATTTATTTATTTATTTATTTATTTATTTAGGTTATAACCGTCTTTTTTAAATGTGAAAGATTTAACTTTTTGAAAACTGGTATTATTATTGCCCTGGCAGATGGCAGAACAAAAATCTTAGATAAACCTGAGAGTTTTACATTGTGGCAACAACTTGTTAATTGGCTGTACATAATATCTGAAAAAATGTACAAAGAAAAATACAACCCAACCATTTTTCCACAAGAGATGCAAACTTTTCTGCACGTTCTGTATTTCCTTCACTGCATAATTTTGTTTGTGACTTTAGTATGACCGAGCAGGCGGTAAAGGGGGTAGTTGTGTTGTGATTAGTGTCCTCCTTTTTGAATCATGGAATTAAGTGGGCCATGGTCAGTTCAGTGGGTTAATTAGCTATATTTGTCAAACTGTCACACCCCCAAGGACTGTGTACCAACTGCCACTGTTTACATTCTAATGATTTTCCAACCCATTAATCACAAGACTTAAAATTTTAGGAAAATTATGCATTATCATTCTCTTAGAGGCTCAGTAAATGTTTTATAGTCATAAAGACAAGCTCCAGGGTGAGAAAAATATGGCTTCTGAAAGATTCAGATACTTGCTTAATGCTCCAAGAAAATAAGAAAATTTCTTCATCACGTTTGAAGAAAACTCCCATATAAATTAATAGACTGCTCAGCTATAAATTATTCTTAGCATTGTATGTGTCTTAAAGAAAATGCTGAAAATGAAGAACAGAAAAAATTATACTTGGTCAATTATTTACTTGACTTTGAAAAATGTTGCCCAGTAAAAGTCCAAGTTCTGTTATTAAATAGAGGTTGCACTTTTCACCTAAGTAAAGGGGACTGATATTTTCTTATTTCTGAAATATACTGAAGTTGCTGTTAGCATTTGCAGTTAGGCATAAATACTTACTTATGAACCCCAATTTCTAGAAAAGTTTGGATATTTTCCCCAATGCAATAAAAGCATGACTCTGTGATATGGTAATTCATGTGAAAATGTATTTAACTGACAAAAATACAAAGAAAATGTTTTCAACAGTTTCAGTGACCATTTTAATTGAATTTTGCAAATATACACAAATTTTGGATTTGATGGCTGCAACACAATCAGCAAAACTTGGGAGCTGAAATAAAATTGAAAAGTGAGAATATCACCAGTTTGGAAGACTCACACAGTGAGCAGGCTAGCAGGGATCTGATCTGGAATAAAATTATCATGCCTCAAGAGCTCAGTCTGCTAACCAAGTTGTGCAAAAATTCAAGAGAGAATTGTTAATCTGTTTAAAAGGAACATTTCTTAAGATTACAGAGACTTCAGGTCTGTCAACAGCTACAGTGCATTATATTGTCAAAAGATTCAACATTCAACTTGCGCTATAGGCAAGGTCAGAACACACAGCTGAATGAGTGTGATCTTTGAGCCCTCAGGTAACACTGCTTGTCATGCTTTTGTGACAAATATGGCCACCTGGGCTCAGGGGTGCTTTGGGAAACCATATTCACTTAACACAGTCTGTTGCTGCATCCAAAAATGCAACTTGAAACTGTATTGTGCAAGGAAGAAGCTACTATGCAGAAATGCTACCAAGTTTTCTCAACCCAAGCTCATCTCAGATCGACTGAAAGACTGTGGAACGGTGTCCTGTGGTTAGATGAGTCCAAATTTCAGCTTGTTTTCCAAAAAAAGGGGCATGGAGACATGAAAGATGAAAACAACCATCCAGTTTGTTACCAGAGGAAGATACAAAAGCCAGTATCTTTGATGGTGTAGGGTGCATCAGTACCCACGGTATGGATGAACTGCATGTATGTGAAGGTACCATTAACTCTGAGATATTAAGTATAGCTGACAGGAAAAAAAGAATACCACAATAGGTCTTTGTTTATAATTAGACATTTTTGTCTCATTAGACAGTGTATATCTAGCTGCTTAACTTATTCCAGTTTACAGAGAGAAAAGGTGCACAAGTTTATGCACTACAGTGATTTATAGATAAAATATGACAAAATTCAATAACAGCCTCGCACTAGAAATTCTGAAAATGTACTTTAACTTTCAGCTGCTCCCTTGTATTCTCTCCTAAGGAGTTGCCACAGTGGATTAATCTGCATGGTAATTTGGCAGAGGTTTTATACCGGATGCCCTTATCCCGTCGTGATGAGAGGGGCTTGTGTCATCACGTGGAATCAAACCAGGGACCTTTCACTTGTAAGATGAATGTGTGAATCATTACACTACAGGGGGCATGCTTGCACTGGAAATTCGAATGTCTTTTAAATTCTACACCTCAGTTTGTAAAAAATATTTTCTTGTAGAAATGTGCTGCCTCTGAGTTCAAACTGTGACAACCCTGATCACTTCTGCAAGGTTATTTTCTTTTAAGAAGATGACTTTCTCAGACTGTCAACCTTATAAAAGATATTATACCACTATATTCACTGACTAGGTAACACTCCTCATCATGACTAATCTGACCTTCAAGCAGCAGAGAGCCTCTTTTATGGTGTCCTTACCTTAAAAAACAGTGCATCCCACACAGACTTTCTGTTTGGTTTGGAAATCCTCAAAACTGCGGAGGTATGAAGAAAAAAAAAGGTTTTGAGATTGTATAGTAAGAAGTGAGACAGAACACAGACCTACCACTGGATGGCATTGTGATTCAAGAAATAAGCAATGCTTCTGCTCATCTTGAGTGTTTGTTCCATGACCTTCAATGACTCATTCTGCAAAGAATGTTGTTTTAAGGGTCCATTTATACTGAGCAAGTAAAATAAAGCTGTTAGTCTGAAAGAAATCAACTAGCAAAACAAGTGAATGCCAAACATTAAGTGTCCTTCTTTAAGCCAAACAGCAAACATTGACAAACTTCACTCTTAGCAATTCTGTACAGCTCAAAACAAATGCACTCTTATGCTGCAATGATTTCAGTGGATCAAAAGTTCACACCGCTATACATACAACTCTGAGTTTTCGAGGTTACTGCATTTAATAGTACGATTCTGGCAACAAATGTGTTCATGTAATTTCTTGTCTCACGGTCAGGATTTACATAATTAAACAAAAGACTCTGGGCTGGTGCACCTATACACTAACTGGTGGAAAAACATTTTAACAGATGTCCTTAGTTCTTCTGTCCTGTGTGATACAAATTATTAATCTTTCTAGTTTTATTTTGGGGGATTTGAGCAAGTAAGGCAAAGGCAAGTAAAGAATTACAACTGCTCATTATTAGGTCTGTATTTTCTCATTTACGAGCACCAACTGTTGTACTGTTGGTGGTATGCAATATAAAGTGATTGATTATCCTTGAAAAGTAGGAAATTAAAATCACACTGTATGATCATTTTTAATTTATATTGAGGGCATTTTTCATTACTTTTCCATTTTATACATTCATACCTGGGGGATACCCGGTACCACCACTGTTCTGCTGTTCACTGGAGTGCTGTTGGTTTTGACTTTTAATCAGCTACTTTCATTATATAGTTTATAAGAGGTTTTGCACTTTTCTTCTATAATTATAAAATGTGCATGTTTCTTTTCCTGCATTATCAATCCTTTATTTATCTTACATTTAAAAAATTCAATAAGTTTGCTTGTTTGATTTTTTTTTTTTTTTGCATTAATAATGAAATAGCTTTGTCGCTTGTTCCCAGTCTTTAAGCCAATCTGACTCAGATACATCTATTTCACCAAACACTTAATTAGATAGACTGTGTGCAGTAAATAATATATCTCAAGACCATGTAAAATATATATGTTATTAAACCATGAAATTGATTACCAGGGTTATTGTCACCCAGGAAATTTCATCTTTTTAGTAAATGAACTGGTGGATGAAATAATCAAGAGTGAACTGAAGGGCTGACAGGTCGGCTATAATGGATTCTGTCCCCAAAATGAATGTATCTCTCTCCTACAACATCCTCATTCACCCCCGCTATGTACTGCCTGTGTGTATATATGTGGGTTTCCACCCATTCCTCCAGAGTTCTTGAGCGAACTGAATGAGGCAGAATAAATCACAGTGTGATCAAGATGTCATCTTCATGATAATGAAAACATGATGCCTCATAATAAGTTTCCAGATCAAAGGGAGCCATTGGGGCTTAATAACTCAGTGCCAAGTGGTCGAAAAATGTGGAGATGGATTTAGCAAAGAAGAGTGGCAATAATAATATCTCCTTGTGAGTTTATCTTCCTGCACCTTGTGTTTGTTTTTTTCTTTTTTCAGATTGCTGAGTAATGCCTGTGCACAACACAAAAGTTGTATAAACTTTGACTTTAGGAAGCATACCTTGATTCACAGTTTTTATTGGCTTTGTCTGCATCTAAGTACCTTTTTCATGACTAAATTTTCTATAGTGCTTATTTATCTCGGCTATATCATAATGACATTTACATAGTTTTGTTAATATCTGAGAAATGTTCTTACTAACTAGACAAAAACTGATATCCACCAGAGGGTTGCTATATCTGAAATAATTGCCATGTATCTTGTTTTCAAAAAGGCAGTGTAAAAAAAAGCACATACTTGACAGGCTCATCTCTAAAGTTGGCTCAAAACAACAGCAAAAACAGAAACAATGGCATGACAACAAGATGAGAGAAGTACAGTCAGAGGGAGCACAAAAATTCAACAGCATGCAGCTCTCAAGTAAATAATTTCAGACTGTATTTTTTGACATTCCAGGAAACTTTTACAGTGTGTTGTTTCTTCAGTAAATCTGTGTTTACAGCTTCACCCCTTCATCAATTATTCAACACAGAGGTAGCGTGCAGATATCAAATGTGCTCCTGTATTTATGAGGTTTCTCTGGGTGAAAATGAGTGTGTGCCTGCTAGGTAGCATCATTGCGAGCTCCACTTTTTCTTACTGTAATTTAAACTATCTGTTTCATCTAATGGAAGATGACATTCATCACTTGAGGATTATGCCTCATCACTTTGATTCTAGAAGTTAGTGATTCATGAGGTGGAAAGACAAACCTGGGAGGGGAAAAATGGATTCAGTATTTTGTGAAGTCAGGGTTGTGTCGTGTTTGTGGAGAGTGACAACAGCCAGAAAGTTGCTGCAAGCAGGGATGACGGGGCTAAGCAGCCACAGCAACTTGATGTGATCATGTTAAAAACAGAACAACAGTAGACAAATGATGCTCTGGGTACGGAGTGCTATGGCACTGCACTGAGTTAGGCATCAATACATTAAACAGTTGCTGAGAGATGACCTCACTTCCTGGTCCACTGGGTAACTTTGTTGAAACTTGATCTGAAATTATTTTTTCTAAGCATAGGAAAACCTGTGGCCTGTGAAAGACTTGTCATTAAATTCCACATGGCAGAAACTAATGTCAGGCGCTTTGAACTCAGTTTAGTCAAGGAAGTCCAACCAGGGGCAACTCTAGGATCATACATTTAGGGAGGTTGAGCTCTCAGTCAGAGTGACGCATACATTGCCTTGTGATTGGTATAATAATGAAACAATAATAATTAATAAAATACTTGAAGTAAAACAAATAACAGTTCTAACAATAATACGGAATATGCTGCTTGCAAACAGATTAATCATTTTTTACCCTTTCAGTTAGGTATGCTTTACAATATTACTTTCAAAAGCAACCTAATTAGTTGGAAGGTCATTTGTAGTGTCTAAGTATTTTTCAGAATGAATAATCACAGAGTTCAATATAATACACCTGTTTTAGGTTGTACTCTTTAGTTAATAAAAATCTGAGGCAAGATATCAATCATGATGGCTAAAATTTTCCAGATATGGTGAGAAATGTGCACAGAATTGTTTTAGTCCCTTAACTACATAGGGCAGTCTACCATATCATCAAGTGTTTAAAGTGGCATCATTCAATACAGACGTTGGCAATCAGGCTGCCTTTCCATGTACTCGTGCAATCTTGGACAAAGGATGTTGAGGATGACGCTGCCAGGCAGGAGAAGAGGATGACCACAGAGTAGATTCATGGATGTAGTGAAGGAGGACATGCAGAGGGGTGGTGTGAGGGAAGAGGATGCAGATGATCCGTTGTGGCGACCCCTAAGGGGAGCAGCTGAAAGAAGAAGAAGAAGAATTTTTACATGTAAGCTTTTGAGTTCATACGAACCCTTCCTTTATTGTGCATACTCAACACAGCACATCAGGTAGGCTAGATATGTAGTCTGTCTGTCATGGTCCCTGTCTTACTGAACGGACCCAGATGCAGGAAGCAAGTTCAACTGAGGTTTATTATACAAACAAGGGAGCAACAAAGGTTAAGAAAAATGTGCAAGGGGCAGGGGCGTGTCTGAAGGGTGGGCTGGGGGGTCCGAAGCGGAGATTCCCAATAAACGGGTCCTGAGAGAGTTTCCGAGAGTCCGGGGATTTTCCTGGGTGGAGGAGAGCAGAGGTTAGAGGAGACCCAACAAGGCAGAAGACTAAGGCTAGAGACTTTGGCAAAGACTAGGGCGGGGCTGAGACTATACATGAAAACACACTAATGGCCAGGGCTGCTTACGCAGGTAAGGCAACGATCCAGCGTCGGCCTCATGCCCCTCCGCTGGTTAAGAAGGCAGCAGGGTGGATGAGCTGATGACCAGCAGGTGGGAGGAGGAGGCGTGGCCGGATCACACAGCTGGAACGAAAAGAGGTTAATGGTTCCCCGCCCAGCCCAACAGAACAGAGGGA
>VUQH01058941.1:0-10104 GCA_015106775.1 Etroplus canarensis
TAGCCCATTGCTACTATTTTCTTTGCCCAGTCATCATGCAATCCAGTGTTGTCTTTTCCTCTTGTTGTCCTGCAGTGCACTTTGCACAACCCCTCAATTTTTTCTGTGGGCTTGACTAAGCAGTAGCAGTGGGATTTCATGAACTTGTAAAACATGTAACTGTTGATGACAACATTCAGCTAGCCAGGACTGGTGCAGTAATATCCCCAGTAGAAGCTCTAATGAAGATAAAGTACACAATTTGACTGCAATCTTTACATAGGGATTTAGAAATGTGCTAAAAAAACATACCTTTACCTTCAGAGAACCGACTTCTTCAACTGCTGCCATCAGAAAATTTCCAGAATCTTGTTAACACAAGAGACATCTGAGGTATCATTATGGATGTGGCTTATCACATTTGAGAAGACCACGGCCAACTTTTAAGATAGATATAAGAAAATAATTTTTGGCCATTGCTCATGGTCAATTTCATAACTCAAAATATATGAATATAACAGTTGTAGACCAAAAATCTTTGAGTTTGATGCCAATTTAAAGCTTCTGGCAAAATTCAAACATGGATATGTGTCCCCTTAAAGTTTACACAAAACTTACTGTAGTGCCCAAATTACCTATTATAAAAAAATATGGGTAAGCAAACTCCCAGCCATTTGGACTGCACTTGGCTAAATGTGGCGTGTTACTTTGACTGTGATAGATATTATTAATAAATCTATAATAACACAATAATAATTGGCAAATCATTCTAAAACTTATTTCTAAAAAATAAACCTCCACACCCATCTAGATTTCCTGCTTTTACCACAGTAAGTGACAAAAATATTTCTTCAGATATCTGACAAATTAAATGGCTTGTTTCACAGCGAGAACAATTAGCCTTTATTCCTCAGACAGCAAAAGGAAGAAATCCCAAAAATCTTCATTTTTACATTTGTATTGCACTAAACAGTGTTCTGGTCCATTGTTAAAATAAATTTAAATTCTAAAAAGTTTAAATGAAATAATTTCAAAAGTATGGGACAATTAAAGTATTTCTTTTCTCAAAAAGGAAAGTTTGTTTTTGTCATCTGCAGGGGTCAAAAGATAACTTTTCTGCTGAATTCTTGTCACTGTACTAGGATTAACAATAAACCTCAAAGAAGAAAACAATTCCAAAACTACCAGAGACTAATAACAGTTTGTTTACAATATACAATGGATGCCTTTTTTATGGTATCATAGAGACTCAAATGTAGCCATGTTTGTCTTGGTTTTGCTTTTCTTGTCTATTATGTAATTCTTCTAGTTTTCATTTGTGATCTTAGCTGTATGATTACAGTCTCTATGCATGTTATTATTTCACCCTTTATGCTTGGTTATTATTATTTCAGCTCAAAAAGGGTGGTATCTCTTTCCCTCACCTTATTTGTTTCACTTTTTGTCATTTTGCCTGTCTCCTTCGTTGCCACAGAGACCACAAAGGAAATGTGCATTTCAGCCATTTTCTTCTTCTCCTCTCTCTCTTTTTATTTCTGTTCTGTTCTGATATTTCCTCCACTCGGAGCTGAGGAACCACAATGCTTGTTATTAACTTTCTCATACCATTTATCTCCCTCTCACCACAGCCATTACCTCCCCCTGTTTTCTGTCATCTTCTACTGGCTCCCCGTCTCTCCTCTCCTCTCCTCTCCTCTCCTCTCCTCTCTCTTCTTCTCACACACCATTTGTCTGTTACACTCTCATCACTATTCTTCTGCTCTTGCAGACAGCAGGTAAGTTCAGCCTCCCCAACCCACCCTCATTCCTCACCATCCCTATACATTATTACACCACCAGATCACAGGTGCAGAACTTTTCTTGCTACACCTGCTAGTGCAGTCATTACCAGTCATGACACCCTGGCTGGTAATGTTGTCACACAGGTGTGTGCGTAGGTGTCTTGTCATCGTAAAATGTGGTCTTAAAGATACCTGCTGGAGTGGAAACAACACTAAAGCAGGTTTTAAGTACTTCTGCAGGGTGTTACAATCATGAGAAATAGAAATCTTTCATGGGACTCTAAGCAGTCATGAAAAACTAAGTGTACCTCATGATTCAGTAACTTGTAGAACCACTATTAGCAACAATAACTTGAAGTTAATGTTTTCTGTGTGACTCCTTCATATCATTGTGTAGGAATTTTGGCCCACTCTTCTTGATAACATTGGTTCAGTTCATCGAGGTTTGCAGGCATTCATCTATGTACAGCTTTCTGAATGTCCTGCCACAGCACTTCAATCAGATTGAGGCCTGCACTTTGACTAGGCCATTGGAACACCTTGATTCATTTTCTTTCTAGCCATTCTATTGTAGAATTGTTGGTGTCATTGTTGGGATCATTATCCTGTTGCATTACCCAATTTAGGCCAAGCTCTAACTGTCAGACAGATGACTTCACATTTGGATCTAGAATACTATGGTATACAGGGGAGCTGACTGTCAACTCAGTGACTGGAAGTGTCACTGTCCAGATAAACCGAAATCATTACCCCTCCACCACTGTGCTTGGCAGCTGATATGAGGTGTTTGTGCTGATACAGTGCCTTGCCAAAGTATTGATACCTCTCAGCTTTTCCACATTTTTTTCACATTACAACCACAAATGTAAATATATTTTATTGGAAATTTATGTGATAGACCAACACAAAGTAGTACATAATTGTGAAGTGGAAGGAAAATGATTCATGGGTTTAAAAAAAAAAAAATATGAAAAATGTGGTATACATATATCTTCAGCCCCCTTTACTCTGATACCCTTAAATAAATATTTAGAAAATGTGGTGTACATATGTATTCAGCCCCTTGAGTCAATACTTTGCAGAACCACCTTCTGCTGCAATTTTAACTGCAAATCTTTTGGAGTATGTCTCTACCAGCATTGCACATCTAGAGACTGAAATTTTTGCCCATTCTTCTTTGTAAAATAGCAAAAGCTCAGTCAGATTGGATGAAGAGCATCTGTGAACAGTAATTTTCAAGTCTTGCCATAGATTCTCAATTGGATTTAGATCTGAACATTGACAGGACCATTCTAACAAATGAATATGCTTTGATCTAAACCATTCAATTGTAGCTCTGGCTGTAGGATCGTTATTCTGCTGGAAGGTGAACCTCTGCCCCAGTCTCAAGTCAATGTTTTCTTCCAAGATTGCCCTGTATTTTGCTTCATCCATCTTAACAAACTGCAAGTGGGACTTCTTATGGCTTTCTTTCAACAATGTCTTTCTTCTTCCCACTCTTCCATAAAGGCCAGATTTGTGGAGTGCAAACCAACAGTTCTCATGTGGACAGATTTTCCCACCTGAGCTGTTGATCTCTGCAGTTCCTCCAGGGTTGCCATAGCCTTTTGGCTGCTTCTCTGATTAATGGTCTCCTTGCGTGACCTGTCAGTTTAGGTGGACGGTCATGGCTTGGTAGGTTTGCAGTTGTGCCATATGCTTTCCGTTTCTGAATGATGGGTGGAACATTGCTCTGTGAGGTTGGGATATTTTTTTATAAAATAATCCCACTCAAATATTCTCCACAATTGTATCCCTGACTTGCCTGGTGTGTTTCTTGAGCTTTTTGATTTTGTTCACTCACATTCTCTAAAATACCTTTGAGACCTTCACAAAACAGTCACATGCATTTGGACCGATTAGGTGATTTCTGAAGGCGATTGGTTGCACTGGATTTTATTTAGGGGTATCAGAGTAAAGGGGGCTGAATATACCACACTTTTCAGAATTTTATTTGTTAAAAAAACAAAACAAAACTGTGAATCATTTTCCTTCCACTTCACAATTATGCACTACTTTGTGTTGGTTTATCACATAAAATCCCAGTGACATATATGTATGTTTGTGGGTGTAACATGAAAAAATGTGAAAAAGTTTAAGGGGTTTGAATACTTTTACAAGGCACTGTTTGCTGCATTGGGTATTTGCCAAATGTGACAATGTGCATTATGGCCAAACAGCTCCTCTTTTGCCTCATCTAACCAAAGTATATTTTTCCAGAAATGTTGAGGTTTGTTCAGATGCAATGTTGTAAACCTAAGCCATGCTGCCTTAGTCTGTTTTTAGAGAATAGGCTTTATACTGGTAACACACACACAGGCTCTCTAGGTGAAAACAATACTAGCCATCTTGTCACAGCTGGTAAAAGTCACCACATAGTTTAAACAAAATAATCTTAAAATATGTGAGATAGAATATATCATATATATCACTGAGATAGAATATCACTTTTCCCAATAAATAAGTGTCCTAAATATAGGAAAAATGTACTCACTTACTGTACTGCAGAGACATTGGATTTAGCACTTTTAGCACTGCTGCTTTATTATATGAGGGGGGCCTGTGAGGAGTTATCCTTATTCTGTTTGTGTTTTAAATAGTGATACATGTACCACTGTAATTTTATGTTATGACAAAGCATTTTACGATGCAACAATCAAAAATGTAATTCATGGTATTAGAAAATGATTGCAGTTTCAACAAAATCTTTTTGGCTATTTGAGCTGCACAGTAGGAGCAAAGTGCCTCAGAATAGTTTTTTTTTTTTTAAATCAGAGTGACGTGTTCTCTCTTTTGCCAAGATAACAAGCAAACTGAATGTAGATACAAAGTGGAGTAAATTCTCAGCTTGTGCTGATTGCTGTTTGTTTTAAGCTACAAAGAACCCATGGACTAACTCAGCTGCTGTGACTACAAGCAGCAACTCTGTTACAAAAATGACTTTTAAAAATTGCAGAAATTCCTGTTCCCCTATTTTCTTGACTCCAGACTTCTTCCTGTCTTTTTTCTATTAAAGTAGTGCCATACAAACAGAACAAGATTATGATCAAATTGACAGATGACAGATTCATGACAGACAGCTATAGATTGTATGGTACAGGTAAACTAAATGATGAAAACATTTTTATTTATAATTTGATTTATAAATTGATTGTTTTACTATTACATTAGGATGTTTTTGGCTTTGTTAAATTCCAGTGAAAAAGGCTGTTCAAACTTGGCTAGCCTACTAGTGAAGGTTAACCAGACTGCAGTATTTTTCTTGATATTATGTTTTAAAGGCTTCTTCTTTTTCTGACTGCAGCAGATCATCTACCACCATTTCACCCTTTCGCTTGCATTCTTTTTCTTTCACACCCACCCTCTACATGTTCTCCTTTATTGTATCCATGAACCTTTTCTGTGGTCTTCCTCTTTTCCTCCTGCTTGGAAGCATCATCTTCAATATCCTTTTCCCCAAAATAACCATTATCCCCCTCTGCATATGCCCAAACCATCTCAGTATTGCCTCTCTGATTTTATCTCCAAACTTCTCAACCTGAACTATTCCTCTGGACTCATTTCTATTCCTGTCCATCCTGATCAATCTCAGTGAAAATCTCAGCAACTTCAGTTCTTCCACCTCCAGCTCCACCTCCTGTCTTTTTATCAGTGCCACCATCTCCAAACCATACATCATTGCAGGTCTCACTACTGTCTTGTAAGTCAGTCCTCTTGCTGCTATCCTTCTGTCACAAAGCTCCCCTGACACTTGTCTCCACCCTGCCTACACTCTGTTCTTCACCTCTCTTGTGCTCTGTCCATTGCTTTAGATGGCTGACCCCAGGAATTTACACTTATTCACCTTCACTACCTCTACTCCTTGTATCTTCACCATCCCACTTGCCTTACTCATATTCACACACATGTATTCTGTCTTGCTTCTACTGTCTTTCATTCCTCTTCTCTCCAGTACATACTTTCACCTCTCAAGGCTCTCTTCTACCATCTCTCCATTATCATTATAGATCTATAGATCTGCAAACATTATAGTTCATGGAGGCACCCGCTCATTTTTCAACCTGTCCATCACCATTGCAAATAAGAAGAGGCTCAGAGCTGATCGCTGATGTAATCCAACCCCACCTTGAATCCATCTTTCACTTCTACCACACACCTTAACACTGTTTCACTGTCCTTACACATGTCCTTAACATATTTCTCTGGCACTTCTGACTTCCTCATACAATACCTCAGTTCCTCTTTTGGCACCCTATCATATGTTTGCTCTAGATCCTCAGAGACATAGTGCAACTCCTGACCTTCTCTATACTTCTCCATGAGCACTCTCAAAGCAAATACTGTGTCTGTAGTATTTTCTTGACTCCAGCATGATGCCATACTGCTGTTTGCTGATTATCACCTGTCTTCTTAGCCTAGCTTCAACAACTCTTTCCTATGTCCTCATGGTATGACTGATCAGCTTGATTTCTCTATATTTACTGTAGCTGTGCAGTAAATGTAGAGATCAATTTGAGCGCTTAGTTAGAGTAGAAAAGCGCTTAAGAAGTCCCAGCACAGTCATGTGACCCATAGTAAACTGAATGTAATGCCCTTGCTTTAATTGTAGCCAGTTAAGGATGTAAATGGCCACTCAAGTATGTATAATTGTGATTTGCTTATTAGGACAAGAATATTTTATTTATTAATTTTATGAGTGTCAGCCATAATTTCTCTTCTTTTTTCTTTTGATTTAGCTTGCATTCTAGTTTGCAAATACAAACATGTACTCACACAAACACTCACACACACAACTTTGCTTCTCTGTCTTTATCTCCAAAAGCTCAACCTGAATTTTTCCTCTGGACTCATTTCTATTTCTGTCCATCCTGGTCACTCTCAGTGAAAATCTCACCAGCTTCAATTCCTCCATTTTTCCAAACATGTACTCACACACAAATACTTAAACGCACACAATAAAAACACTTTTTTGACTAAGAATTTCCAGAAGTCTGAGATTGATAAGTGATACACCTGCCTTCTTGCCCATGGACACTCAGGTGTGAAGGTTTCTGGCATTGAACAGACAATTCTGCAATTAGTGCAAACTCCGCTGTATGACCTCAGGTGTAATAGTTTCCTGATGAAAAGGTGTTTAACTATATATGTGTCCATCCTACATCCTGGAGGTCAAACTGTGTCCTTGATGACACACACACACACACACACACACACACACACACACAAAGCTGAGCATGAGCATATATACAGAAATAAAGAGAGAAAGTGAAAATACAGACAAACATTACAGAGAGTGTCCTATAGAAGCCATGATTAACAAAGTAACATGGCAACATATTAAAAAATAACATAACTAGATAAGCTTATTCTAAGATGTTGGACATACAGAAGGTATCTTACAGGTCAGTTCTTCTGTTCTCAGAAACAGGTATCTAAAGGAGGTGATGAGTAGAAACTGTGAACTTTAGATTAAAAGAGACATAAAAGAGCTGAGAGGAGTGAATGGCATCAAAGAACAGCATAGGAGCCACCCGGATATGAAGCAGATGTGTTTATGTAGTGTGCAAAGGTGGTAAACGAGTCACTGCCTGACAGAAAGCTCTTCTTAAAGTTTAATGGAACTGCAGTGATTCCCCCAACAACATTAGATAACAGTTTTAGCAACTGAAGAAAAACCCTGTGTGTCATTTGTGTCTTCTTCTAACTCAGCGTGTTTGTTCTGTCTCCTGAGCATTAATGTTTCAGCAATTCTTTTTCCACAGTATTGTTAGTATGTGTATGTGTTTCCTGCCATTGTATTTTACTCCAACGCCCACCCAGTAGTATGAGGGTGTGCTATGATGGGTCATGACTTTTTGTCATAAGTATTGACCAAATGCACAGGTGATATTGTTTTTAAATCATGCTGCTCTCTTATTTCTGTAAAATGATGTGCCAGCTTATCATGAAAGTATTTCATATCTATTTTGTGGCTATTAGTTATCATTCCATAATGCTAGAAACACAGGTGAAAGTGCATATGGATGAAAAGAAATTAGGTTTCCTGTTACTATAGCTTTAGAAATCAGTTTGCTGTTGGAGAAAGTTGGGAAGATTCTCTTGAACCGTGTACTTGGCTCCCATTCTTTTTCGAAATATCTTTGCTGGACCTTTAAAATATGGATGTTTATGCAGGCACATAATATACACACATCCACAAACTCACAAAATCTTAGTGTAGAAAGAAGGATTCCTAATGGACAAAACTTGTAACTGTTTGGATACAAATGTATCTGGGAGCTCATTCCATCTACTAATACATCTAATATGTCAAAATCACGCCCTTAAAAGGAAGATGGATAGAGAGAATGATACTTTAGGATGCGACACTTGAGAATTAACCACGTATGGCAGATGGGAAAAATGTCCAAGGTGACAGAAGAAATGCTGTTCAGGCTAAAACACTTCAGAAACACTCCTCCTATCCTGCAAAGCTAAATATAGGCTCATTAAAAATCTAAAGAGCCCATCAAGGGGGAAGGGTGGGGGTGGGGGTGGGCTAGATGGAAAAAGAGGTTTTCAGAAACACAGAGAGCATGACATTAGGGGGAGAAATGGACAGGTAAAAGAGATTTAAGGGGAAACAATGATGATGAAAGATACAAAATACTGTTAGAGATGATGAAAAATTGAGGCAAAGAGAGTGAGCAGTTGGGTTTTTCTGTTTTGTACCACACAGAAGAGCGGAGAATGTCACTTACATCATATAGCAGCCACCATCTTGTCTGCTTCTCCTCTTTATTTTCTGGTCACATGCAGTATTCAATGGCTTTTCCCCTGTTCAGTCAGCAGAAATAGAAAGATGCCTCTTTGTCTAGTTTCACCATCATTTTTTCTATAATTGAAAAGTGAGGTGGGGTGTGGGTTTCAAAAGAGGGGAATAATGTAGATAATGAACTGATGAAAGCAATAACCAAAAGATGGATATTTTTTTGAGATTCAATTGAATATTAATATATTTATAAAATATTATATTTACAATCTATTTAATAGAATTTAATACTTTTTATTCAAAACAAAGTTGAAAGTACACCAAAATACAGGATAAAACTATACAATGTGCACCCTGTTTTTTGAGACTCAAGAAATAGTATGAAACAAGGGTGATTTGTTCAAGCAGCTTATTACAGCACAAGTGTTTCTTAGACATTGGGGGCAAAAGGCAAATTTCAAAGCACCTCTGTATCATATCTATAGAAAAGGATTTTAAATCCCAGTTAATTTACAGGTCTGTGCAGATTTCTATGTCACACCTCATGATGCTGTTTATGGATAACACAAGAGATTGATTGACTGATTGATTTTGGTCAACAAAAATAAACAAACAATTGAACAAATGTTTAGAACAAAGAACTGTATCAAATACGAAGAAAACATATTACTGACCAAAACGATGTAGTTTGAAGGTTTAGCTTATTTCGCCTGCCCTTTATACAGCGCATATACTGAATGGCTGCAATTTTCTAATCAATATCAGTAATTAAGTAAGAATAAATATTAAACAAAGGCAAAATACAGTTTCATAAACAATGATAATTATGACTGAGTTTTATATTGTTTACCAGCTCCTTTTTAAAAAAAAATTTTTTTTAAATTTACACAATGGATTACACAATTTTAATTGATCTTCACCCTTTTGATATACATATTTTTAAAGCCTTTGTCTGATTGCTGCTTTTTTGAACACACTTTGTCTCTTTCATCATGTACCTTCAGCTGCTCCCTTGTATAGTACCTTCGGTTGCTCCCTGTATTCTCTTGGCTCTTCACCACAGTGGATTAATCCACATTGGAAATTTGGCAGAGGTTTTATGCTGGATGTCTTTCCTAATGCAACCCTCCATGGTGAGAGGGGCTTGTGTCCCCACCTGGAATCAAACCAGGAACCTTTCACTTGCATGGCGAACACGCAAGTCACTACGCTACAGGGGACAAGAACATATTTTGTCTATTTAATTTCAAAAAACCTCTGAATACAGTTCAGAAGGAGTATAATTTGTGCTTTGTACATTACATTAGTTTGCGTATTGTTCCAATCGCTCCACAGACGATGCCATCACCACAACCCTCCATCTGGCCCTCACACACCTGGACTGTAAAGACACCTATGTATGAATGCTGTTCATAGACTTCAGTTCACCATTCAACACAATAATCCCTCAGCAGCTCATTGAGAGGCTGAGCCTGCTGGGCCTGAACACCTCTCTCTGTAACTGGATCCTGGATTTCCTGACTGGGAGACCACAGTCAGTCCGGATCGGGAACA
>VUQH01058949.1:0-17865 GCA_015106775.1 Etroplus canarensis
ATTCAACTTGTAGCCAAGCATCTCACTGATCACTGCTGCCGTGATGTAGATCAGCTGGTTAGTCTCAGTAATGGTTGCGGTAGGTATTGTCCGTAGTGCTGCATTCACATCATCTAGTAGATCTTCCAAGGGTACTTTACATAATCTTGGTAACCGGCTATGGAGGATGCAGGTTTCAAGCTTCCCCAGTTCCTCTCACACTCAACAATCCTTCTTCCTCACACTTGGGGCTTGGTACTCAATCTCGGGTGGGGGTGGTGATACCCCCCTGACCTGTTGTCCTGGCTCTCCTTTGCTGTAGCATGTGTGTTGTATCTCGTCAGTCTCTAGCTGTAAGAGCAGTCCCTTCTTCCAAATGTTAGAACACTGAGCTACTAGTTGTTTCGCCATCAATGTGGATCCCGGGTATCAAAGATTCCATAGGTCCCTCATCCTATTCATGTAACCCCTTCCGCTAGGGTTACTTGTATAGTAGCATTCCAACAGCGCCCTATTTTCGTCTCTTGTCCACCGATGCCTTCTTGTTCCAGTAGCCCACTTCTCATCAGGGTGCCCTGGTTCCTCAACACCTGACGCAGACCTTGTTAAGCCAGGCGACGTCCGAGCCGGTATGGCTTTATATTTATTTTTCTCACTCATGTCTGCAGTAGGCTCTGTTAGCATGAGGGGTCTAGCCTGTGGACCCTTACTGGATACAGACGCAATAGTCTTACCACTGCACTATCTCAGCTGCTAATAAATATATATCTATATCTATATCTATATCTCTATATCTCTATATGTATAGATAGATAGATAGAGATAGATAGATATAGATATACGTGTGTGTGTGTGTGTGTGTGTGTGCGTGTGTGTGTGTACATTATAACCACTGACAGGTGAAATAAATAACACTGAATATCTTCAAGGCACCGATTAGTGGGTGGGAAATATTAAGCAACAAATGTCCTCAAACCGGATCATCTGATTGATGGAGTTCTCTCTCTAAGTCTGTAGGGTCTTTACTTTACAATATTAAGCATCTTTAAGCAATTGTTCTTGTTAATTATCACTATTTGAATAAAACTCAATTGAAAATTTAATCAACAGTGCATTAACATATTGTTATTAGCGACTCTGTGTCGAGATCCTAATAGTCAGTGTAATAAGTATTGGATTATTGGTTTTTTGCTTTATTTTTGGGAGGGGGGGTGTCGATTTCTGATCATTTTATCATTTTTTTAGCCTGTTTTGACACACCCATTGTTCTTGTGAAAAACTGAATATTAACTCCAGCAAAAGAGACAAAAACTCTATATCAGTGTATGTACTGATGATTCTTTTTTCTTTTTGTTTCCATCATATTTATCAAAATCCACCAAGCTTGTGACTTTTTGTTCACTTACAACTTTCCCTGATGGGCATTACATTAGAAAGACTAATTTTCATTTTACAAGAATAAAAGGTTTTCCATGTTTTCTTCAAATGAATCAGGTTAAAACCAGAATTTAGAAAATTCCATAATGTGGGATATTGTCTCAAGATGTGGGACATGGATACAAAGTATAAAAATACTGTGCAGTCCCACATAAAGAGGGACATCTGGTCAGCTTAGTACCCTCTCAAGAGTGCATCAGTATAGGCTGCAGAGTGTGTGTGGTTCATGTTGAGCTTCCTTGGTGTATGCAGAAAGAGGAACCACTGACTTGCTGTTTTGCAGCTCATGGGCCTGCAAGGGAACACACAAACATGAACTCAGGATTCTGAAGTTGCTAGCACCTCAAGTCCAAAAGCCCCTTAGATCAAAATAAGGGTGTGTACTTCATAATGTTTTTTAAAAAATTTATTTTACTATAGTAGGCAATAACCTCCTTGGAGGTTGTTGTCATTTCACATTGAAGTTTAGGGTTCAAGTTGTAGAATACTGATTATTTCAAGAAAACTGATTATTTCAAGGTCAGGCCAATGATGATGGTAACGTCAGTGAATTTACTCATGGTATGTGAGCTGTGCATGTCTGTGCAGTCATGGGTGAATAAGAAGTACATGAGGGGGGTGAGGACTCATTCCTGGGGGGGTCCAGTACTGAGAGTTGGTATGGAGGTGGTGGCGTAACCATCTTCGCAAACTGGGTCTGACAATGAGGAAGTCCAGGATCTCGTCAAACATGGAGTAGCTGAGCCCCACATGTTTGAAAATATTTTGTGTTACCTGGGTACAATATCTGGGACCAAAGCTCTAGCTTAAGTTTAAGTGCCAGATGTTTCAAAGTTATTTTATTATAATTGCACATAAAGGTTTTCAGTGATGCATAAGACCAAAATTCAGCCACTGTCAAGTTATAGTCAAATAGAAGTATAGTTAGATGATCAGACAAACATCACATCAGCCAGATTTTCTAAACAACTCCATTCGGTGGGAGACTGTAAATGACAATAACTGCAGTTTTGGTAAGGTTTATTTCTCAGTGAGTAAACCTGTGTGTGTATGTGCATGTATCACTAATGCAAGTATGGTATCCCAAAGTGGAATAATAAAGTGCATCAGTTAACTTCATGAACATTTACTGCAGAGAGTGGGTAAAATGGCATTCCTCATTTGTGAGTGCTACTTCTTTTAATCCATGTTTTATCAATCTCTACAATGACTGTAGACTGAAACATGAGCCAAACCTGTTAAAGTTCTAAGTTGTAATAAACTGAAATAACCATACAACTGAAAATCTGCTTTTTGCTGACCTTTGGTGCTTAGGTAAGAATCAACCCTAGGGTTTGTCAGTATACTTGAAATGAAAATCAATCTGCAGTAACTGTGTGAGCATATTTCAGACTTAAAACTTTTAACGAGGGTTGCTACTAAGTGGCAGTGCTACTGAGCCTTTTGTGAAGTGATTCTTTAAGGTGAGTTATAAGAGACTGAAACGGCAGTTAAGTTTTTCATTCAATTCAATGTGGCTTGACAATGTAAAGAGTGAAAAAACTTTGTGATTCCAGTTTAAAAATCTTTGAAATCTTTATGTAAAACAGTTCAGACAAACTCCTCTTATCTTCCCACACTTCTTGGAAATACTGTTAACAATAATAGACTTCTTATTGCTAGAAGGTTTTTCTTCTTATCCTTTCTCCAATTTGTTAAATTTTATGTGATCATGCATAAAACAAGTAAAATCGTTAACCTCCAAGAATGGTTTAAAAGTATTTCTAAAGTATCCCTGTGTAAAGTTTTGTATTTTTCATTAGATTAAACGGAGAAAGTCAGTTCACAGATCTGATATACTAACAACACATTAAACTAGTGAACAACATGGCTAATATTGATAAATCAAGCTCAGTTTACAAACTGCACGATAAAAAATTACAATAAATTTAAATGTATTTGTGTTGCCTCACATCAATTAAATAGGATGAAACTTTCTTTAAAACTTACATCTTTTCATGTTAATCCAGTAATGTTCTGAAAAAAGTCAACAAAATCAGAGGGAAAATGTTGCTGGATTAGACAATGGTGCACAGTATGTGTTAAAGCTTGAAAAGAAAGTTTTTCACGTGGGATTACAGGAGGGAGGTGAGGGAGCAGCAGGGTGAAAGTTATGTTGTCAGGGAAGAGAACAATTGGAAAGGACAATAGAGGCATGGAAGATAAGAAGGAAACAAAAAGCATCATGTGTTTGTGAGGATGCTTTGTTGTATTGGTTTTTCATTTCTTCAAGCAGAGTTAAGGAAGCAGAGCATGAGGGTAGAATAGAGGAAGTGAACTATCTTATGTGGTGTTTATACATACTGTATAAAGAACTGCTTCTGTTAAAGTTCTGTTTCTGTCTTGACATCCATGTCTTTATCATTGATCCCTCCCCAGAGTGCAAAAAAAATCTCTATGTGTTATAACGTAAACATAATTTATGCTACTAATTATTATATCCTCATAGTATTGAAAATATGTCTGCATGTGTGTGGAATTCTGATTTAGTATCTAGCGCTGTCTAACCTTTAATGCACAACTACCATCATTAAAGTCTCCAGCCAAGCCCACATGAGACCATTTGGATTGGATTGAACTGGCGATGTCAGTTTTGGTTTCAAGGGAGGATGCCTTGACTTTGTGTGGGGCAAATTGATGTCAGGAATGGTGGGGAGGGGAGAAGAGGTGGAGAGGTCTCCTGGTGCATTCTAAAGTGGCAGTGAGTGGACTGGCATCTATTATTTATCCCCCTACCCACCATTAAGCCTGTAATGAGCTGGTTTAATTCACTGGGCAAACAGGCTTACAGCAGTCATGTATCAATAAATGTTAATTATCCTGGCTCCTGGTCGCATCTTCGAGTGCCCCAACATTGCAGTCTTGGCCTGATTGCTCCAGCATGAAATCCAATATGTTAGATGTCGATGCTCCTTCAGCTGAGGAATGTGAGGTGTGTTGTTTAGACAATTAGAGCTGCCCTCCCAAGTCTTAGGTTTAGCATAATGGAAGAGGCCCTGCATTGCTCGAGCAACACTGACTGAATTCTCTGTCAACAAAACTGTTGGATCAGTGTCAAATCATTGTCTTACTGCCCTAAATTAGAGTTCAGGTATTTTGCAAACCTTAATTATCCTGATAAAATCATTGGGAGAGCAATGGAAATCTGCCTAAATGGATGTGAGGTTCTTGAGAAACAATCACATATGCAATCAATGTGATCGACTGACTAAGAAATTCTTTTCCAGTCTGCTGATCTTCTGTGACAATACAATCAAAATTATGACAAAAATCCTGCTTTTCCCAAAACTCATAAACATAGGGGAGACCAGGTTTTGTTGGCACACTTTCAGCTAATAAACAGATGCAGGCAATGCTACAAATGTTTGCTGAAATCATTGTATTCATGATTAAAGTCATGTCTTGCAATTGTGCCAACCAGTCCACCCCAGGAGTCAGTTGGCACATGCATTGGCGCTGGTTGGCACACACTGAAAACATTATATTCCAAAGAATGAAGTAAAAAAATATATAAATAAATAAAATATAAATAAAAAATGTAAATAATATGAGTATTTATTTCATACCAGTACCAGAGAATAACTACATAGTCCAAAGATGTTATTTATATTTTAACCAAATAACAAATGGTCTGTGTGTGTGTGTGTGTGTGTGTGTGTGTGTGTGTGTGTGTGTGTGTGTGTGTGTGTGTGTGTGTGTGTGTGTGCGCGCGCCAAAGCCAAATGGCACTGAAGCCAAATTTCCTTAGGCTGACTATTTTTCTATTTGTACAGGACTCTGAACAAATGAGACAGTATTCATTTTACCCAACAACAATTGTGTAGTAGGTGGTCTATAAATGTCTATGTGTGCACACAAGTGGCACTGAAGCCTAGGGTTATGTGCTACAGCAAGATCAAAGGCTAGCTTGTTGACAGCCATGGGTGATAATGACACTGCAGATGCAGTGGAGCCTCTCTGGTGAGCGAGAGCACCTGTCAACTCATGGTTTGACTAGTGTAAGCCAATACTCCTTCATGACCCTTCTCTAAGCCACAGTTGGAGGCAGGGTGAAATCTCCCCAGTTTAAGTAGATACCCTAACAAAAAATGTACATGAAATATTAATGAGGTTTACATAAAATCTAAACAAATTGCTTTAAAAATGAAGATAAGCACTAATTTACTTTCATTCATAGAGCAACAGCACATGGAAAAAATAATGACCTCATTTGTGAAAGCCAATAATTTTATGTTCCAGCAGTCCAGTGAGAGGACTCAGCTCTTGAGTCATTTCTCTTGAGATTTACAGCTCAGGCACCCACCAATCACATTCATCCCATTCTTTCTACTAGATTCATTCAGGGTAAAAAGATTTTTGTGATTTTTCTCACTTTTTGATAACCAAAAAATAGAACGTGATATATCTGTGCCTACCTTGCCGCTGTCAAATTGAATCAGCAAGGGTGACTGTGGTAGGGAGAAAAAAACGTTGGGATTAAAAAAGCACTTGAGAAGGAATGACATTACTAAAAGGCAAGCATATCCATTTGGACAGTATTGCTGGTTGAGACAGCAGCACAGCACTTTGTCTCTTGTCTCTCTTTCTTATACATACACACACACACACACACACACACACATACACACACACACACACATAATTTTCTTAAGACATGATTTGGTTCAGCTGCTTGAGCTGCTTTATTGCATCTTTTTCCAGTTCAAGTACAGTTCAGTCCTCTGATCCCCCCAGCACTCCCTGGGGTACATCCAGAGAAGGACAAAGGACATGATTTATGGGGAACAGAGGTAGCTGATGGGAAATCAGGAGGGTGGTTTGTGTGGTAGAGGGATGTGAGTGAGGGCACAAACACTATAGCATCATAAACAACTAAAAATGAATGAGTAATCTGAATGAACGGTTATAAAAACATTTTAATTCAATTCAGTTTTATTTATATAATGCCAATTCACAACAAAAGTCACTTCAAGGTGATTTTACTGTAAGATTAAGACCCTTCAATATCAGAGAGAAAACTCCAACAGTCAGACGACCCCATATGAGCAAGCACTTGGCGATGGTGGGAAGGAAGACCTGCAAACACCTGAAGTGGGAGCCATCTTCCCTTACCGGTTGGGTGGTGAGGGAAAAGACAGGAGAACAAAGGAGAGCACAACGAGACAAGGACAAAACAAACTACGTAAAGACAAGAAGACAAAATTTATTGGCATGTAGTAGTAACAAATAGATGCATGGGAATGCATCATGGGAAGTCCCCTAGCAGCCTAAGTGTATTGCAGCATAACTATAAGCTTACAAATAGAGAGTTTGTTTGTCCCCTGCATGCAAACTGGGAGCTGGTCCCAGACAGGGGCCTTTAGAAACCTCAGCCACAAGTTTTAAGGGAAAAGCATCTCTGAGGGCATTTTCTTTCTCATTAACTGTAGAAAACAGCAATAGCTTGCAGCTAGATTTGTGTCCACTAACACAGGACACCTACATCTCCAACAAAATTGTCTGCACTGAGTTGTATTGTGTGCAGTCTAGGCATCAGGTATGACAAGAAGAAGAAAAAATTGTGTCCCAGGTTCTGCTGCATTGATGTAATCCTTTAAAATAATTTTTTTTCTCCCCATTGTTAGGCTGACAATGTAATAGAAGTCCTCTGCTAAGTCAGCAGAGTGTACAGTACTGTAGGGTGAAGCACTTGGTTGAGGTAGGTAAAAGGAAAAGATAGTGGTTATGTCAACGTACCTGAGATGGGGTTAAAAACTAATCTCCTGTAGGAAACGCCAGGACACTCTCATACACCACCCCTGTCACCTTACCCTTATTTTCTGCTTTCCACGTGTAGGGCTTGCTTTTTTTCTGTTGTCACTAAATATTGTCTGACTGTCCAAGAGATACGGGACTGGTTTGAAGATGTGTTAAGAGCTTTGCTGGGTTGCACCTGTCCAATTTATAACATTACTGTCATCAAACTCAATATAGTAGTGGTGATAGATGTTTTGAAGACCAAATTTGAGTGAAGCAACTTCACAAGCATTGCATGAAATTGTCCTTAATATATTTAAAAAAGCAAAGGGTCACCATGTAAAGAGAGCCCATTGCACATTATCTCCATCAGATTTGTAAACTTTAAAATTAGGACATTTCCTATAATATGCCATAAAATGGCATAAGTTTACTATTGCCTGCTGAAACAAGCCAAAGCAAACAACAACAAGCAGGTATAATGGTGGAAGTAGAGTAAAAGGTGATTTCAGCATCTACCTGTGTGTGTGTGAATGCGTGTGTTATATGACAGAGAGAAAGAGACAAGGGTAGACAAAATGTGCCCCTCTAGCCTTTGTAATTATGTGCCAATTTTCTCCCCGTCAGTTGCCTTTATCATCCCTTTTAGATCTCACCTAGGGGTCGGAGTCTGTCACACTGTGGCACCTCCATCTCTCATGTGCCGGATGAAATGTAGAAGTCCTCGTATTGACCTCTGCCTGCCAGCTCTTGCTTCCCTCTTCCCTTATTTGTTTCCTCGTAACAGGAGACATTTGGAGATAAGAATAATTATCAATCAGCAATCTCAGTAGCTATTTATGCAGCCACTGAAGAGGAGACAGTGGATGGGTGTTACTTTCTCACACTGACTCGAGATGGCATGATAGATTGTCTCTATTATAGCTGCAGATCTCTTCGACTTAGAAAATGTTCTGTTGGGACAAATAAGATTATAATTTCTTTTTCACATTAAAATTCTGGTAGTAGTGTGTAATTGTACAAAAAAAATCTACAAACTATCTAAATCTTTAGTTATTGTCATTTTGCCTTTGCCTTTTTTTAAGTTCATGCTTCAAATCACCAAGAAACTTGACATTTTGCAGTCAGACCCTTGGGTTAAATTGATGTCACTGGCCTTGGTGTGCTCTCATGTGACATGCTGCTTCACCCCAGCAAAAAAGTAGTAATAATAATCCCCCATTTTATGTGACATTTGGACAAGCAAAACCATGGGATATGAGACAAGCATAAAGAGTGTATTCCCAAGCTGCACACAGCTTTCCATCCCAACATCCAAGTTAGGGTCATACAAAAGGAAGTAATCCTACTTAAGCCTTAATTGTCTGGCATTCTTCATTTTTTAAAATGTCACAATTTTATTGCTCACAGAACATGTCTGTCAGCCAAAGGGGATAGGGCATAATTAGAAAATATTTTCAACCCAAGGAAAACATGATTGAGTGTACATGCCTCTCAAGGTTTTCAGCATCACTTGTTTTCCAAGACACGTGAGGAACATTGTGTTTTAAACAGAAATGAATGTCAGTGTTGAAGGCAGGCGGTGGGGCAGGGTAGCTCATTTGGTTTATTCAGCTTCTCTTTTGATTCTTTAATATAAAATAATAAAATAAACTTGCCAGCATTTTAGAACCCTGAGGCTTTCTCTCAGCTTAAAGTGAGACAAATGGTGGTTTTCTTGATAACAGACATTGACATGCCAATTAAGTCAGCCCCACTGCATGGTCAACAAAATGGACCCCAGCTGTCCCTATTAAAACAGATTGATTCCCATTTTGACCAAGGAGAAAGAACAATTCAGTTTAACAGTTTGTTATTGTTGCTGTTTTCAGACTCCAAAAGCAGTGATCCATGTGAGGTATTAACTACTGCTCTCATTTCTTCTTCATTTTAAATGTGGTAGAGAGTAAAACATCATGTTTAGTATAACTATAGCCTATGCAACCTACCAACTGCAGATGGCAAATTATGTATATGTATCTGTATGTCCCACCTTCTCTTTCACAGATTATCTTGACAGTTTTTATTTACATCTATTTGATCAAAATGTAAGGTGGTGGCTTGAATGCTTTCAGGCCTTGAATGCATGAGCAAATGTTGAATTTTAAGATAAAGTGTCCTAACGTTCCAATATTTTGCTTTGTCATTGTCTAACTTTGTAAATTTCCTTTATCTTCTAAGTTTCTCACATAAATTCAATGATTGAATAGCCAAGTGTAAGTACAAACATGGTTATTAAAAGCCTCACTGCTTTTCGGGTAGAATGGCTGTCTTGACATCGAGACTCACTGAGCTGGACATTTGACAGGTTAGTGTAGTCCACGCTATGGAGGTGTTATTACACCTGAAGCTAGAGCCACATCCACCTACGCCATTTCAAGTCAGGGTGACAATAAACTCAGACTCAATGGCAGAATTCAGCATTTTAATTTTGTCTACAAAGTTTGTTGAAAGAAAAAAGTTCACAGCTTTCAATTTTAGTAACTTTTTGAAATTTTACAAGAAGTATAAAGAGCCATTGAATGTCTGTGTGCTTGCTGCAGAGTGCACAATGGGGTGGCTTTGACTCAATAATTAAAATATACAGTAGGCATCCAATTTTTAGCTTTTTTTTTATCCAGGTATAGCACTTTGTGGCTTTGTTTTCAAATGTGCTCAACCCACAAATATTAACCTCTCTTTAACAGACTACTAAAACACATTCCCAATGTTTTGTTTTCGCCTTAATTGCAAAAAGGAAATGTTTAGTAAGTGAGTAAAGCTGTTTTTACACTACAGAACTATGACCCTGAGTTTTGTGGGTCTTTTAAAACATGATGCTATACCCTGTTGTAAAGCTACAGCTTGAAGAGCTCTGTTGTCTCCACACTGTCATCACCATCTGTTTTTACATCTGGGACCCCATTTCCCTACAGAAAAGCTGTCGAACATCATCTCATCTATATTTAGCGGGGCTAATATCAACTGGTGTTGACATTCCCTACTCTCATTACACTGTTATCACAACCTTGCAACCTTTGAATTAATTAGTTGCTGCAAGTCAATTAGCCACCGCAGCAAATGCACCCTGCCTGTCAAAACACCCTTCAAACCTTGAGACTTCAAGAGTTTAAAGTAATTGCTTCAGGTTGAATTACACTTGCTTGAAATTGTCAGTTCAGCTTACAACTAATAAGAAGAAAAGCAAATAGACATTTTCTTTTATCTATTGAACCTACACACAAACTCAATAACTATTTAAAGACTTTGAATAGAATTTAGGTCAGATATATTGCACTCACAGTTGATTTGCAGGCAATATTCGTGCCCTTAAAATTTTTCACTCACTACAGTATGACAGCATACCAAACACAGCAAATCCAAAAGCAAATAATATCAATATCCTTCAATATAAATTTAATATACAGCTACAAAAATGTACTCCCAAATCATATTACACATCACTTAAATTGACCTTCTCTACACTTTTGAATACACATGTCGAACTGTTCAGTGTTTCAGTACTTTTTGCACAACTTGCTGTTCTCTAACAAGGTGCTTAACAGCAAAAATCACAACTGGTGTTTGATCTATGAATCGACCGATACATTTTCTGGTTCAATTAGAATTCGTATTTAGACAGTCCTCTTCATCATGCTGTTCACATTTTGACATCATGAGACCAAGATGACACCTAACAACTGATCAACACCATCACGTAGAGGCTCATAACCCCGCACCCCAGAATCGCAATGACCTGAGGGCCACCCTTCAAGAAGAGTGGAATGCCATGCCTCAGCAGACAATAAGTCGACTCGTGAACAGCATGTGACATCCTTGTCAAGCTGTAATTGATGGTCAAGGGCACATGGCAAATTATTGAGACACTGACATTTTTTGTTGTGGTATGTCCACCTCTGTTTTTGTCTTCTGTTTCAATAAATTGTTTGAGATGAGAAAATCACATTCATAAGATAATATCACTGTAGTGTGAACTTTTTACATTTTCCATATCCTTAACTTTTTGTGTGTAGTGTATGATTCAGTCTCAAAATTTTTGTTGGGCTGTACCAGTTTTATTTATAGAAAACAAATATTGCAATCAAGCTGAAACCTCGAAGGCTAAAAACTGTAGCCAGAGTAGAAATGCCAAAAAATCCAACCGTTTGAGACTCTGATTTCAAAATGAGCAGCTTTAAAGCAAAAATAAACATATTTACAGCCTACACTTGTGGTACACTTGCTAGAGTTAGTTGATAACTTGTCCAAATATGTCTTCTTGTCTACTACTGCTTCTACCAAGTAACGAAGATAACAAAAGTCATAATGTCAAATTTAAGGCTTAAAAATCGAACTTTGAAGACCAGTGGTTGATGTTGGTTTGTTAAATTTATTATTAACATATCTTAATGTATTTTTTGTATATTTAACCCTGTAAACTGTGTTTCACCATGTAAATTGTACCTCGCGAATACTGACTGTGCTGTTGCAAAAACTTATCTGAATCTAAATAAATGATGAAACAAACAGTCGATGTGGTGGTCTGCAGCTTGATGACTATAAGATGCAACTTCACATTTTGATAAGTGCACATGAGTTTGATAACAGCTCCTGCTGTGAGCTGCAGTTCATCATGCAGCTTCTCCTGCAGTGAACTTTCACTCAGCGGACTCCATTTCAATTGACCAACTGTGCCCTTAAAGGTGCCCATGTTAAAAATGGTGCAAAACAATCACCTAGTTTCACTGCTAGTAAGAACACCATTAAGAGACTGTTCCCTTTTAGTTAGTTAGTTAGTTAGTTAGTTAGTTAATTTATTTGTTTGTTTGTTCATTTGTTCGTTTGTTCGTTTGTTTTTCAACTGACTAGACTTTGATTTATGCTTCTTTTATACAGTGACCTCAAAAACACTCTTTGAGAAGGTTTCCACTGAGACATGGTTTCATTTATAAATATAACTATGTCAAGGACATGTTTCTATTGTGGTAGAATTTTGTGTTTGTACTGCTTTTTTTATTTGTTTTTCCCACCCATCTTTTCATCCATTTTCTTCCACTTTACCAATTTAGGGTTGTTGGGGAGCTGGAGCCTATCCCAGCTTTCATATGGCAAGTGGCAGGGTACACCCAGAATACATCTTGATTCTATCCCAGGGCTGACACAGAGAGACAAACAATTGTTCACATCTACAGCCAATTTGGAATCACCAGTTAACCTAACAAGCATGTCTCTGGACTTTGAGAGGAAGCTGGAGTGCCTAGAGAGAACTTACACAAGCACAGAGAGAACATGCAAACTCCCCACGTAAAGGCCCCAGGCAGCTGAATATGAACCCAGGGGGTTTTTTTGTTGTTCTTGTTGCTGTTTTTGTTTATACTGCCCATTTCTACATTTTTTTAAACAACTTACACAGTGTATATAGGCAAAATTTTCTACCTGAATATTTATCAGAATTTGATCTGTGATTTTTGATGTTTGATGATCGAGTTATATTCCCTAAGTCAGCTAAAGTGGACAGTTAAAAAAATCTGTGGCGAAGGATAAATGTTACTGGGTAAAGCTGTAAAAAATAGATCCCAACCACAGAAGTGAAACACAAAATATATACTCCAAATGCAAGCAAAGTTCCTCCCAGACCTTTCAGGGACACCAAATGGCTGCTTTGGGTTTCAGGTCATGCTTGCAATGGATGTTTGCGGCTGTTACAGTCACTGAGAACATGCCTCAACTGCCGAGATGTGGATGAGAAATGGAGTTGTTAGACCTACAGCAGCATAAAACAACTATTTATATCACCATTGGTTTCACGGCTGAATTTATGATTCTTTTAAGCTGTCTCTCCAAAAGGCAGTGCTGTCTGAGGCTCAGATATTGTAAAAACACATTACATCCTCTCTGATTCCCAAAAGTCAGAAATGGACACAGATAAAAATCAGTCTGCCATTGTGCTGCATGCCCCTGAATAATATATTAGTGCTTAGTGGGTTCATTATCAGTTTATTATTATATCATTATACCAGTGTATTAATCAGAAGCAAATTTTAATGTCTGCATGGCATCAGTATCACCATCATAAGTAGTCATTTATATTTATTCTCAATACAATAAGTTGAAATTCTTTGTTAATGGGATTTACCAATTATAACTACAGCATGAATACTGTAACTGTAACTGTAACTTTGTGATTGTATTTTTGTGGAAATGCAAAGCAACTTCATATATTTTTGATAGCAAAGATCCTTTGAATGATATAGTTTTATATTTGAAGTCCACCTATAGTCTACTATATCTTGTTTTCCTCTCATTTTATTCTGTTTGATTTTTTTAACATTTATTTTTTGAGTTTGAGAATTGAGTAAAACATGTTTGTTCTACTGGATCCCTTCTTCTCAGGTAAAGCAATTTAAATTGCCTCTGTGTTTGAAAGATGCGATACAAATAAACTTGCAGTGGTTTTCCTTAGTGTACAGATAGTTTATCACTTAGAGTAAGGGGAAATATAGTGTGGAGGGAGTGACAGACAGTTAGAGGTACTGATGCATCTCAGCAAAAGCTACAATAAATCTTGACCTGCTGTCTACCTGTCAAAACAGCAGTGCTTTTGCTGAGAATCATTGCTGTAAAGATGTGAAATACATTTTAAACCAAACAGTAGGCATTTGTTTGAACAAATTCAATGATCATGTGATGTGTGGCTTGTTGGATTTCAGAGACTAGAGTAGATTTACCTGTATATGTATTTTTTGAATTCTTCTTTTTTGCTTGCAGCTATTTCTCAATAACAGTCATCGTGTGGCTTTTATTCAAAAATGTTGGCGTGTAGGATTCATATCCATTTTTTTCATACTAGCGCATGCAGTTGAAATCGCTCCCTGTTATAAACAGCAAATCTTCATCCTAGAATATAGATCAACGTAGGAAAAATGCAAAAGCACATGGATGAAAAAAATTGCAGGACGGAAGAGATAGATTGAGTCATGAATTTGAATAAGTGTGGAGGGAAATGGCACAGGTTAATAACAGGGATAAATCATATCTTTCTCACAGCTTGAGGCTGTGGCTTGTCGATCTTTCTGTGTCGTTAGTCATCCTCTCTCAAAGACCTGACAAAAATACAAATGCATAAATAGAGGAGACAGAAATCCCTAGCAGCAATTCTGACCTTGCTTCTCAGAAAATCAAATGGACTAAGCGACTTAGACTCAAAAACAAACAGAGCAAAGGTGCTGTACTCGTATTCTTACAACAGTTTTGTCTGTTTTAGAACCCAAGAACATATTTTTTGTTTAGTTATTTCAGAACTCTCATAAAGTTCTTTATGAGAGAATTTAGTCTTTTGTGAAAGAGCTGTATGAAAATCATCTTTACATACTGTACGATGTTCCAAAGTTAGCTGCTACCAGGTCAATACTCAACTCGCCTATTAATTTTTCACGACCAAGGATTCACAGGTAGCAAATTTCACAGCTCATCATTGCAGCTATTGTGTTTCAAGCAGGAGTTAGCTGGAAACACAATAGTTCTGAGGATATGTGATCTCCTCTGGGGTAAACTGAGGTTAATAATGATAATATGCAGTGGCTTTCTTGGGTCTTGAGGTCAGACGTTGTGTTCTCACATTTGTATGGTTCCACTAGACAGATTCATAGGCCCAATGAAAATTGATTGATTTGTACAGGCACATAGCCAATAATTCTCTTGTGACCGAGGATCAGATGCTGATACACAAAAGCTTGATTCACCCATAAATGACTTGGGAGAATAGGGGAGAAATGTAAAAAAACTTTTAATTATATTTTTTACTCAGATGCAGCTGAATTGATTAAATGCCAAACAAATCTTAGAGCTTTGACAGTCGAGGCTTCTTTGGTAGGGTTTAGCATTATTTTTGCCAAGATTTCCCACACTATAATTAATTGAGATGTTGATGTTTGTGAAATATCAACATTATTACTGTAGTCAAAAGCAAAGAAGAATGAAATTAGGTAAAGAAGCAAAATCAGCACAAGGAAAGCAAAACAGTTATATCAAAGATAACAAAGCAAGCGCATGAATTACATGACCTGGGGAATGTGTTAATTGGTGTATTTTTTTCCTCCATTACAAAATATGCACTTGTCTAAGTTGCACTCGGGCTAAAAGGAAATCAAGAACACTGATTGGAAGTGAGAAGCAGAATAGAGATGAGGCACAAAAGTAGTGCAAAGTTTTAACAAGCGAGGAGTGTGATAAGATGGGACTCCAGAATGATGTTGGAGCCATTATGCCTGTAAGACAGACTTTCAGTCACACACACAGATACGCACAGTTTCCATAGCAACACACATTTGATTTTGGTGTTGAAAATATTGCTTTTTTTGTTTGATAAAATAAAATGTAGAGGTTCCGTCAGTGAGAAGGATTGTTGAATTTTAAATGTGTGAATGTCAAAAAGGAGTAACCACTTTGAATTCTTTTTAACTGTGTGACTAACCAGATGGTTTTGCAAGATATCTTAGTTGGTCTCTGTGTGTTGGCTTTCTTTTATTTTGGGTGCATCTGGCACATCTCAACTTGCACACATATCATAACTGAAAGACATTCAGTTATGCACCGGGTATGCTTTCCAAACTTTTTCTGCACACAAAGGTTGAGGACACACTTGTCTTGCCTTTAATGGTTTATAGTTAGCAGGACCTAAATGTTAATTATCAGTATTTATGGCTAGAGATCATTATTGGGATGTGTAACTGGTGTAACTGTTATACCATTCAAAACTACAACCCCAGACAGTAGTGTGAAAACACAATTATGACATAGTGAAGAAAAAAAAACCTGTGAGCAAAATTGCACCTTTAATGAGTTGCATATCAGTTGTTTGACTACTACTGTGCTCCCCGGTTAGAGTGCACACAGTCTTGCTTTTACACTTTGACCCAAAATTGTTATCTCTGGCAAACAAACACACAGAGCCCCAGCTCTCCAGATGTTCTTTCTGAGGAGCTACTCTTCTGTTTGCACAACACAAATATAAACTGTGTGAGAGCTGACAGCAAGTGGCAACATCCACTGCAACACACTGAAACTATTTTATTGCCACTTTACCTCCCCAGTGTATGCTTTTGAGTTTCTGTGCTTCCTGTATGGTTTTGAGATTCTTAGTTTTTGTATTCTATTACTGCATTCTTTGTTTATGGTTATATTTACTAGACGTAAGCCTTACTTATGTGTAGTTATTTTGTTCTTTAGATGTTTCCTGCTGTGCTCCTATCTTTTGTCAAGTTCTCTCCTGTGTCATGTTCTCTATGATGTTTCCTGTTTATTTTGTAAACCTGTCTTGTCTCTTGTATTATGTTCAGTTTTACTTTCTGCTCTTGATTGTTGCCAGCTGTGCACCTCTCCCTCCTGTTTCTTGTTTGCTCCTTTAGTCTGTGTATTTATTCCCTCACTCTGCTCTTTATTGTGTCATCTGCCCATCTGGGTTACATTCTGCCTGCTATGTTCAGAAGATTTGTGCCATGCCGTGCCGAGTTCTCGTCTATGTCAAGTCAAGTCAACTCTAGTTTTGGTTCCACCTTGCTTCATGTTATTGTTTTTGTTACACTCTTGGACTTTTATCAGCTTTATTAAAAGCTCACTTTTAGTTTTCACCTCCTCAGTCTGCTTGTCTGCATTTTGGGTCCACTTCCATTCTTCCACAACCTGACACCCAGACAGTTCTACTTTGCTTTTCTTAGTAAACACTACTCCCAATATTTATCAATTCAGTTCAATTCAATTCAATTTATATAGCACCTTTTCACAATAAAACTCACCTCAGGGTGACCTCAAGGTGCTTTACACTAGTTATTCCCGGGTTTAAAGCACTGGCCCAATTTCAGGACTAATGCTTCTCCAGCTCTCCGTTTAAAGGGTCCAGTATTCCAGGTCTGGTGAGTCAGCCAGAATTCTTGGAGTACATTTAAGCTGGGAAAATAGGGGACTCGCCTAGCTCTCACTGCTTCGCCTTCAAAGAAGACTCACCCCACGTCTCCCCCTATCTTGCCCCCGTGTTCATGGATATGGCAGCTCCCCGTGGGACCTTAGTTGGTAAATCAGCTAGGAATAAGTTTTAAGGATGAGGACAGTTCACCCTAAGGGGGCTGTTTTTGTAGGTGGACTTAAAACTACGGTAGACTAACCTTTCAGAACCTTTTAGATGTAACTTGCATAAAACTTAGCATTTACATGACTGAGAAGATTTAGGGAATAGTCAGAATTAATTCTTTAAATGCAGGAATATAAATTTATTAAGCAATTTAGCAGGGGCAAAGCAACAGCATTACATCATTTTATATAACCCAATTCATATCACATCAACTTCTAGACCTTGAACTTTCAAATCAGCTTTTTCTATAGTAATTACTTCTTACTTCTTACCTCAAGGATCAGGCAACAGCAGTAAAACAATATGCAAACATATGAGTAATATATTAACATACTAATGTTAATGCTGTACTTTCCCTCTCTCTGGCACCCCTCTAATTGTGGCTGGCTTGCTGGCTTGGTATCCATTCTTGCAATCTTCCTTGCTGGGTCGTGTCCATTTACTTTCGTCCATTTAGAGCAGGGGCGATCCTAAGGAGGGAAAAAACTTGCTTCAGCTGTGATCCCTGAAGTATGACATGAGAAAAACTC